>ML103370.1:0-28306 GCA_003697995.1 Taxidea taxus jeffersonii
TAAGTGGGGGAACCAAGACTTCATTCCCTTTGCTCTAAGGCTGTCAGGTCATTTAGGGCAGAATAGATGTCTTCTTCCTCTTCCTGTCACCGGCACCAAGCACAATGATTAGCATAAAGGAGGTGTTCAATACAGTGTTTAGTGAGGAAAGAGAGGGAGAGAGGAGAAGCCGTGGGGGTGGGGGAGCAGTATAAAATGAAGGTACAAGCATTTGTTGGGGTGCCTTCTATGAATTTATCTTATTTCATCTGCTTCCCTTACACTGTTGGACTCCAAATGTGTATTGACCACAGTCTATCACCTGAAAGTGTTGCTCCTTGGGCTCTGGATGCCACATATTATCATGAGTGTAGTGGTCTTACCAAGGTTGAGAGAGTTCGATAACAATGTTGGGGGGGGTCACAGCTTTTTTCTGTGGGTGATGACAACATGTGCCAATTTAGCAGCCTTCTTGAAATTTGGTTCAGCCTCACCATAATTTAGAATCAGTAGGGCCTCTTTTTTGGAAGACCTTCTCACATCCTATTCAAACATCTTCTCCAGGGAAAGAGAAGAAAAATTAGTCAAGCCAGACTGGAAAATAGGGATTCCCCCACTGGCATCAGGCTTGATGCCCTTTCTAGAGCCCCTCTTTCTGTGTTTAACAAGCCGCTTAAACATCATTATAGAAGAATAGTTGTTCAGCTTCGTTTGTGTTTGTTAGTGGGATGGCACGTGGCACTATTTTAGGGTATTTTAAAATCACACTTTTTTATTATTATGAAAACTACACATACCTGTTATAGAAAGTATTTGAAACAAATCACCTATACTGATTCTACTGCATAGAACAGCTGGGAACATTTCAGATATTCCTTTATAGTTTTTTTTCTATACATACTATCCATGTAGATAGTATGTATTTGCTACTGAGGCAAATGTCTTGGTCAGACTTCTTTTATCATAAGAGGATATCAATTCCCTTTCCTCCCTCAGCTGATTTTACCACATAAGGCTTTGCCCATGACTGGCAGCCTAGAGCAGCTACATTCCCGGTCCTTGTCAGAGGTCCTCTCATGCCACTGAATAGCGACCAAATCAGCACTGAGAGGAAGGACAAGGAAAGAAGCCCAAAGGCTGTGACTTTACTCAATTATACTTTGGTAGGACTTTTGCCTCTACTGAAACATGGGATAAACTATGGCTCTGTGAAACTTAGTATTGAATGTTCATTCTATTACATACCGAAATCTGTGAGGACACAGAGGAAGAAACTGCTTCAGTATCAATCCCTTCGCAGGGGCCACGGAGTTGTTTTTAACTTTGAAATTCATCAACATATGTGGATTGGTTTCTCCTACTTGTGCTGGCTGCTAGGAAGTTTACTGGTAAATTTGTAGCATATTTCCAGCAAGGATATAGCACCTAGTGCTTATATATGGTATACTAACTTTATTTTTGGCTTCATCTTGTCTTTAGTAATCTTTTTTCTTATAGACATATGCTTCTATTAGAATATTTACATAAATCAATTTAAACCTTGCTGTGCAGAGGTAACACTGGTGTGAAAATATACCTTTCTGTCTGTGGAATATTTTCAATTTGAATAGCTGCCTGCATTTAAAACTTGGAAGAATTTTACATAAAAACCCAGATTTCTGGTTTCTTTTTTTAAAAATTAGAGGTCATGCTATACTAGTCTCATATCTGCAGCTTCCTTCTTTAGGTGGGGCAAATGCTCTCCAGTCCTAGCTATAATCTTGCCCACTTTCTTTTATATTCTCAATAGTAGAGACAGTAATTCAATCTTCTAGTTATCAAGGTTCTCCTTCACTTACTTGTTCCTGCCTAGTTCCTGTGGGCACTGGAATTTGCAACCTCTGTTTTACAGAATATTGTCAACTATAAGTAAATCTGTCCGTGATTTTGTGTATAAAATACACATAATTGGGATGACCCTTTTAAACACCTAACAAACATTCTAAAGGGAAAAAAAAAACAAAAGGTATATAGAATATTTGAAATGTTGGAGCTATTTTTATTTTATTTCCTCAGGTAATAATATCCCATTACGGATACGTTTTGGGTATTCCACTGGATGACCGAAAAGCTATCAACAACTATACTATCAACAGTACAAAGGAATTACCCACAGTCCCATACCTAGGGGATTCAATACCAACACCTTTGGCAGAGGAAGAGACTACAGCATCTACCAGCCTCATCACCATGCTCTGGTCCTTGTCTGTGTCTAGCTTTGCAGTTGGTGGAATGATTGCATCGTTCTTTGGTGGGTGGCTAGGAGATCAGCTTGGAAGGTAAGCAAGTTTCATAAATAAGCATAAACATGGGAACTTTAGTATTTGAGGTTTCTAAGACTTTGTTTCATCTTCCGTTTTGTGGAATAGCTTTAGAGTTTTGTTTTGTTTTGTTTTGTTTTCAATTCATGACCTTATGAATTAGGTTTTAGCACAAATAATGGAGCAAGCCGTTGCCCTAGTCTGCTTAAATCATGGAGTCATTTATAGCAAAAATGAGTTTGGTGTGTATTTCTATAGAAATTATTGGATTCTCTAAATTTGTTAGTTTCAAAACATATTGGGGTGCCTGGGTGGCTCAGTCAGTTGGGTGTCTGACTCTTGATTTTTGGCTTGGTCATGATCTGAGGGGCCTGAGACCCAGCACCCCCCCCATCAGAATTTGCGCTCAATGAGGAGTCTGCTGGAGATATCTCCCTCTCCCTTTGCCCCTCCCCCTGCTTGTGCTCCCTCTCTCTCTTTCTCAAATAAATAGATCTTTAAAAAACTAAACTAAAATAAAACATATTAAGAAACCACTACACAAGTGATTAACTTAGGAACTCAATGGCAGAGCCAAGAGTGAAATTTTTAACCAAGGAATCCATAGTTTGCTTCACCAAATCACTCCATTTCTCAGACATCGTTTTTCATTTTCAAATTAGAATTTGGCATTTGGATCAGTCAAGTCGTACGGTCAAATCAATATCCCCAACTCCAAATTGCCCAATATACTTGGCATGGGCTTCTAGCTGCTGCTATAGGTCTTTCAAAGCCCCAGTCTAATTTCAAATTTCAAAGCTCTAATTTTTATCAAGTGTCTTGAATTTAAAATGTCAATAAAAAAAAAGTCTCTGGAACTACTTTACACTTAAATTTCATTCACTTAGTTATGTGACACACTAAACTGGGATTCCACCCCCTCACACAGAGAGAGGAAATAAAATCAGAAAATCACATTTGTTTTTTAGATTTGTTTTCTGTTTTGAGGCCACCTTTTGTTTATTACTTACCTTTTCCTCTGATGATAAAAATAAAGATGTAAATATGGAAAATTTTAAAAATGCAAAAACCTCTAAAGATGTAAATGATATAGGTAACTATTTTAGTAATTCTGGATTACAATCTAATTTTTAAAATTCCTACTTTTTTTCAAAAGACAAGATTTCACTTTTATTTTTTCTGTTATGTTACATTACTCACCATACAGTACATCAACAGTTTTTGATGTAGTGTTCCATGATTCATCATTTGCATGTAACACCTTTAAATTATAGTTTTATCTCTCTCATTAAAATTCTGATAATTTCCTCTTCTTGCACTGGAGATTTTATATAATAAAACTATAAGAAGTTTTCTTCAACAATGAGTAGCACTGGGGCACCTGAGTGGCTCAGTCAGTTAAGTGTCTGCCTTTGGCTCAGATCAAGACCCAAGATCAGGATCCAGCCAAGCCCATTATCAGGCTCCCTGCTCAGGCAGGGAGTCTGCTTCTCCCTCTGCCCTTCACCTAGCTCTCATGCTCTCTCTTACTCTCTCTTTCTCAAATAAATAAAATCTTTTTTAAAATGAGTAGTATAATAACCCAAGTTTTACTCTTATTCTTATTATTCCTCTACCATAAAAGATAATAGTCAGTTTCTCACATTTTTATCAACTTGCCGGTACTTAGCTAAACTTAAAAATCAGAATCAGCAAGTTACAGTGTCCATAAACCAACTTTAATTGTTCAAAAAATTTTTAAATCATTTTAATTTGAACCAAATTGGTTTACACAGTAATTGGAAAATTTTCTAATTATTTCTAAAATAAATAAAATTAAGCAAAGTTAAATTTTAAAATATGAATCAACCAATTCTTTTAGCAGCTACTAATGTTCTATACCTCTTCCCACCCCTGAAGAAAAAATTTAAGGGGTGTCTGGCTAGCTCATTGGTGGTGTCTGCAACTCTTGATCTCAGGATCATGAGTTCAAGTCCCAAGGTGGGCATGAGGATAGATAGATAGATGGATAAGTAGATAGATGGAAGGAAGGAAGGAAGGATGGAAGGAAGGAAGGAAGGGGCACTTGTTCTCATCTCATTTATAAATGAGATTTTTGACAGGTCCAGTGATGTACTAAGGCATTTAATTCATGTCCTCTTGATGGAAACAGGATGCATACCCTCTCAAGTCTTAGAATTTAGCATCAACAATGGTTATACCCCAAAACAATGTCAAATGATCAAATGATTTATGGTAAACTAAATTATCAAATTATCAAATGATTTATGGTAAACTAAAGGTGAGGCTTCTTCCAAGTCTCAGTAGATAAATGATTCTCTGTGAATAACAAGCACAAAATTAATAATTTTAACATCAAAATTAAGACAAAAGAGTTCAGTCTCTCCAGAAGATTCACTAAGAAGTGACATGATTTTTCTTACTGACCAGGTCATTGCTCTATTAATTAAAAATAAGTAGGGGTGCCTGGGTGGCTCAGTGGGTTAAGGCCTCTGCCTTCAGCTCGAGTCATGATCCCAGGGTCCTGCGATCAAGCCCCACATCAGGCTCTCTGCTCAGCGGGGAGCCTGCTTCCCCCTCTCTCTCTGCCTGCCTCTCTGCCTACTTGTGCTCCTCTGTCTGTCAAATAAATAAATAAAATCCTAAAAAAAAATAAGTAAATAAAAAATTATTTTTTCATTACTCCTTTAAAAAAAATCTTTCCTTATAATAGTGTAGTAGGCAATAAATGTCTGTGGCCACTGTTTTATAGATTTGGCTTCTCAGGGTCAATTTTTCCAGAAGCTATGCACTTAAAATTTAATTACTATGATATGGTGGAGGAGATGGTGGTCTGTGCAATCCACAGTACCATAAGCAAAGGAAGGTAGACATAGCCTGCTTTTGAATGCACTTTCTTTTATATAAAAAATGGAACTCCCTAAGATCAAGCATTAACCTTTGCTTTCACACAGATCAAGCCCCAGCCCTGACAATTAATAGTTGTGTGAAAATGAGCAAGTTACTTAGGTTCTCTAAGATGTTTCCCCAACCATCTACAATGTAGGAAAAAAATAGTACCTAACTCATGGGGTTGTTGTGAGAGTTACATGAGAGCACAGATAGAGGATTTATCACAATGTGTGGGTACATAGTGAGCAGGCACTGAATGTAGCCTTACTTTGATACTGATGGTGATACTGATGCTGATGATGAAGATAATTATGATGACAGTGTTAAACCCTGTGCTAACAGGAGTATTTAGAGCAAAATTTGAAGAAATATACTTAGAAATGTATTTCTTTTTACCTGATTTAGTGATTTAATGTATTTTTGGATTATTTATTCTTATCCATTTCTCATGTCTGAGCAGAAGTTAAAATCCTTTAGTTTACAGAGTGCTTTAGCATCCATTAGCTGGTAAGGAAGAGGGACTTTAGAGCAACCTGGCATCAAATACACTTTTAGGCTATCTCTTTTAAGAGTTTCTCCCTAACAGAATATATTCCCTAAAAGAATATATACTACTAGCCATCTAGTAACAATTTCTTAAAGTTATTGAATTTATTTGCCCTCTGTCCTTGAGTAGAGAAAAGGCACTTCACAGACAAATAGCCGTTTTTTTCTGCTCTGCAGCTCTGAAACTGGCCAGCTCTAAAACACTGTTTCCCCTCCCTTTGAGTAGTTGACATTCTCCATCTGTTGGTTTTCTAGTACTGCTCCAATGAGTTACCATAAACAGTGGCTGAAACAACAGTTATTGCCTAAGAGTTTTGGAGGTCAGAAGCTCAAATTCAGTTTCATTTGGCTGAAGCCAAGGTGTCAGCAGGGCTGGTTCCTGCTGCAGCTTCTGAGAAGAACTCATTTCCAGCTTCTTTTTTTCTGGCCCTTTTCCAGCTTCCAGTGATCACCATTTTGCTTGGCTTGTGGACCTCATTCAATCTGCAAAACACATTACTCCAATCATACTTCTGACATGACATTATCTTCTCCTCTGCTCTCCTCTTATAATAATACTTGTGATTCCATCACTGGGTGGATAATACAAGATAATCTCTTTACCTCAATACCATTAATTTAATCACATCTACAGAACCCTTTTTATTATATAAGGTAATATATTCCCAGAGTCTGAGGATTAGGATGTGGATTCTTAAGGGATATTATTAAGCCTATCATATTTGTTGGGTAATCTTTGTAGTATAAGACTACATAATTTTACTCTCCAGAAAAAAAAATATGTCTGGCAAAAAAAAAATTATTTGCTCTAAATTATTAAAGATACATGCTTAGAAAAAGCTCCCCTATTTAAGTTTGAAACATTGACATAGGACATTAAAAGATCTTTAACCCACTGAGCCACCCAGGCGCCCCATAGGACATTAAAAGATCTTATACTTCTTTGTGGCACAAATATTTCTACACCTGTCCATTCAAATTCTTTTATTGGCCTTATCATCATCATCAAACTTTTAAAGTTATTTTTATTAACATATATTAAACTTTATTATTTTTATTAACATATAATGTATTATTTGCCCCAGGGGTACAGGTCTGTGAATCATCAGGCTTACACATTTCACGGCATTCACCATAGCACATACCCTCCCCAGTGTCCATAACCCACCACCCTATCCCTACTCCCCACCCCCCAGCAACCCTCAGTTTGTTTTGTGAGATTAAGAGTCTCTTATGGTTTGTCTCCCTCCTGATCCCATCTTGTTTCATTTTTTCCTTCATCTATTGAATTTTAAAGAAGGTTTTTGTGCCCCACTTTACCATTTAATAGGAATAAAAGCATCAGATATCTGCAAATATTGTTAATTTTCACATGATTAATTTTGAAAATGATGTTTTTGTTGCTACTGTCAGCTCTATTACATATTTTATGTTGGCTGACATTAATTTATAGGTTCTGGAAATATGACACACAATGTTAAAATAAGAATTATTTTAACTCTCTTTGATAAGGCTTAAAGTAAAAGAATATTTTAATTTACTTCCAAACAATTCATATTAAAAGAAATTTAACTTTGGAAGCTCTTTATATCATCTGTATCAACTAAAAACCTGTGTCATTAAGAAAGAAAGAAAGGAAGGAAGAGAATGAGGGAGGAAGGTGAGGGAAGGAAGGAAGGAGAGAAGGATGGAAGGTGAAAATAAGAAAAATAAAAAGAGAAGAGAAGGAAGAAAGAGGGGAAAAAAAAAGGAAGTCATAGGTTACAACTACAGTGTTGAATGTAGCTATCACCAGGCAATTATCACTTAAAACAATCAACTTTTAGAAAACTTAATTAGTTAACTGTTTGAAAAAGTTTCAGAAGTGTTATCTTAAATCAAACCAGTCATCAGTTAGTTGAATCATCTCTATTAAAATGTGGAGATCACATGCATGAAACCCGGATTTTCTCATTATAAACATTATTTACTGGTAATGCTTTAGTCCACAGATAAGTCAAACTAGGAATTATGGTTTAAAATTCCCCAGCTAACTTTCTCAGCAAAATTAAAATAACTGCTCTTAAGTAAATATCTTAGCATACTCTGGAAGCAAATTATTTTATCAAGTTTTGATGCTGAATTTGTAATCCTTGCTTTTTAAACTTTCAGAATCAAAGCCATGTTGGTAGCAAATATTCTCTCATTAGTTGGAGCTCTCCTGATGGGGTTTTCAAAACTGGGACCATCTCACATTCTTATAATTTCAGGAAGAAGCATATCAGGACTCTACTGTGGTAAGTCATGCATGCATGCACGCATGTGCGTGCGCGCGCGCACACGCGCGCGCGCGCACACACACACACACACACACGTCTGGAAATTATTTTAAAGGCAGATTGGTAACATGCAGGGAAGTTTTTGAGCCAAAGATGGCATCACAAAAGGGAAAGGCAATAGCATAAAGTTGAAGTCCTGAGTCAGGGAGGTTTGGGACCAGTAAGTGGGAATTATGAAACTATCTTCTTGCTCCTGGCAATTTCTAGTGGCATAATCACAGGTAAGTTATTTAATTCATAGCTTCCTTCTCTGTTAAATGAAGGAGATGGTAGCTATGATGTAGGGCCCTTGTGAGAATGCATGTAAAACGTTCAGCACAGAATCTGCCTCCAGTAAGCTGCCAAGAGAAGCTAGCTGTTGCTATTGCTCCAGCTGTGCTGAAGACAGTGGCACACTGCTACACCCAGAACCTCCAACTCGGCTCTTGTGGACTACTTGGTCATCTAGGTCTCTGTCTCTCCTTTCTGGAAAGACCTTGACACCCAAGCCCATCTCTCAGAGCACATTCCCTTAATGGTTGGATTCCAGATGTGGCTGGGTGAAGCATTACAGTGGCGGTGACCTCAGGGAGAGGGAGTCAGGCAGGAGCAGCTGGTAGAGGAGTTCATAATGGACAAAGGATGCTCCCCTTCCTTGCGAACCTAACATCTGAGTATCTGGAATCACTACTTCTTAGAAATAGCTTTTCAAACTTTTGGAAGTTTCAAACTTTCAGACGCAAATTTAATCAGCAGAGGTCTGAGCAAAGGGAGGATCACCTAATCTCTAAAATAGCCACATCTTTAGATTCTCAATGTCAATGAAGCCCTGATTCTGATGGTTTGGAGCCAAGGTTTAACCCACTGTCCCAAATCACAGAACTGTCTTTCAAAACACTAATATCCACTGGGGCTGGGGGAGGGTACAAGAGCACAAACGATGTATAAAATGTTTATAGTTTTTACTTGCAAAGAGGAAAGACTATAGCTTCATGTGTCTTCAATGATCCCTTGAAACAAAATTCTAAACAAAATTCTAAAGGGCCACAAGTTAATAACTTAATTAAAAATCTCTTTTCATTATTTTCAATGTTAATACAAATAGCTGAGAGTGAGAATAGCTTTATTAAGGTGAAGAGGCAACCAGCACGTGGAGTGATTTAGACTCAGAATCAATTAATTCTGGCACTGTCTCTGCCTGGCTTTAGATATATTAACTGGATCTTTTGTAAAATGCAAATAATAACACTAGCAAGGAGGTCCAAATCATGATTCTTCTTTCTTCTCTCTCCATTTTAAAAAATACAGTATGAAAAAAATCACAAATATTTTTGGGAAAATTAAAAAGAAATGCAATAAACATTCTGGAGCAACCTATCACTAGCATAGCCAACTAATTCATACTCCCCAACAATCTTTTAAAATTATGCCTGGTTCTGTTCTGAGCATTAAAATTGCTAAAAATTATAGGAAATACATTTTGACTTTAAATTTGTGTGAACTCAGACCTGTGATCTTTACATTATTATGTTCTTGAGATACAATAGGAGGTATTATACAGAGAGTACAGCCTGGAAAAGGGACAAATAAGTGTGTTATTTCTTATTTAAGATCAACAGACCACATATTAGAGGTACATATAAATGTCAGCCAAAATTCAGATGCTATATCAATCATGCAACTGTTCGTGTGAGCTATTAGGAACATTTTAAAGCATTAAAAACATACTGAAACAGTTCCCACATTCATCTTTTACATAAAAACCACACATTTCCATTCTATAGACACACTAAGAGGAAGACTCTGACAAGTCTTATTTTTAAATTCTTAAGAAAATGCTAAACAAAAAAAAAAAAAAAAAGAAAAGAAAAAAGAAAATGCTAAACATTACATTCAACCTTGCTTGTTGATAGTGTCTGACCTTTTCATGCACTCAGCAAATGGCTGGATACTCCACCATTTCCAACATGACTGATTACTTCTGCACTTAAGAAAGCTATAGAAGGCAGAATTGCCTAGTGCTTTTCAATTTTTTGGTATTCCTTTAAGCACCAAAATCTTTTCTGAAGCCCATTGTTAGGAGAGAATAAAGAAGCTGGGTTGCTCTGGTTGGAGTAATTGAAGGAAGAGCCCCTGAATTCCTTAACCTCTTCACCTGTCCACACCTCCCTCACCACTTTAACAGTGATCTGGAGGCACTTCCACACTGTGGAGACTCAGGGCTTGTAGTTCTCGTGCTAAAGCTCTATTGTACTATGATCTTGGATAAACTGTTTCTCACCTCTATCAAGTAAAGAGATTGGCTTAGATATGTTCTAATTTCCTTTAATACCATGAGTTTAGACCAAGAATATTATTAAAGCATTCTTTAGTCTCTTTTCTGAAGACAATCTGAGGCATTATGATGTAGAGTCGATTTTAACATGGTTTTTTTTTTTAAAGATTTATTTATTTATTTGACAGAGAGAGATCACAAGCAGGCAGAGAGAGAAGGAAGAAAGCAGACTCCCTGCTGAGTGGAGAGCCCGATGCGGGGCTCGATCCCAGGATCCTGGGATCATGACTTGAGCCAAAGGCAGAGGCTTTAACCCACTGAGCCACCCAGGCGCCCCAATTTTAACATGGTTTTAACTAAATAAGACAATGCTATGAGTAATTGCCAAATCCATGACTAACCATTTCTTTCTATTCCTATATCTAGCTACAACTTCAGTCAAGTCTTTTCAACAAATATTCTTTGCATAAACTATGTCTATGACTGGGAACAAGGGGTCTTCCTTCCAACAGACTCTGAAAGGTCATTTTAGTCAGGATATTGGCTATACTTGAACCAAATTATTGTTATTGAAATAGTCCTGGCTGCACTTTCACATTTATGTTCATGTTTTATGCAGGACTAATTTCAGGCTTGGTTCCAATGTACATTGGTGAAATTGCTCCAACAACACTCAGGGGTGCTCTTGGCACACTTCACCAGCTGGCCATTGTCACGGGCATTCTTATTAGTCAGGTAAAAACTCCTATTCCCTGCTTCACCCATCCTCTATTTTATCCAGCTTCTGCCTCCCTGATAGATCAACACAGAGGAAAAAACTAGTTCCACCACTGGGAATGGGAATGCTATAGAGACTTAGGCTTTTTAGCTCAAAGCTAAATTATTACTGCTCCACTCCTCACTTCTCCCCTTGGATCTGTGGTAGGTTTGGCAATAGAGATGACCCAACATGCCAGGTCTTGAACTCCAGGAGCTAGTCTAGAATTAAATTATTCTGTTCAGATTTCAAAGAATAGGAAACTTCACATTTTTGATTGCTTAGATTTCCTTTGTTCTGGGCATCTTACCTAGACAATTAATATATATATGATTACCATAGCAGTTTTTTGTTCAACTGGCTCTATCCTTCTCTTCTATCCCACGGACTCAGAGTCCTCAGAACCCCTAACCTAGGATTATCCAGAGGGTAAGCCACTGCAGTAAGGATGATAAATTTGGTTCTCACTAAAATAATTGTTCTATGTAATCCCATTTTATTTTTCTGGGAAATCGAAGAAAAAAATTTTGAGAGTCTAAAGTTACACATGATTTTTGATGTTGCTTTAGGTTTCAAATGTGTTCTTAAAAGTTTGGTTGTTTCCCATCCTAAATGACCCATATAAGTTAATGAAAATAAACCTCAGTGAACTCTTTGTAAAACAAATAGTCCTGAATTTAGTGAAGTAAGACACACTAGTAATAGTTTCTGCTTTGGCATACTTGAGTCAAAGTTGTCAGTGATTACTATTAAATAACTTTCAACAAACGGTTTCACTATTAAATAACTTTCAACAAACCGTTACAGAAGGCAGACCCAAAGTGTTATGCAGTTGCCATGCTTTCTCCCTGCCTTTTCAGATTGTTGGCCTCAACTTTATTCTGGGCAATCATGAGCGATGGCATATCCTTCTTGGTTTGTCTGCTCTGCGAGCCATCATACAGTCTCTGCTGCTCTTCTTCTGTCCAGAAAGCCCCAGGTACCTTTACATCAAGTTGGATGAAGAAGTCAGAGCAAAGAAAAGTAAGTCTGTGGATGTTCTTTTTTCTTCCTATTGTTTTGGAACTATCAGCTAATGAAAAACAGTGTGCATGAATGTTTACTGGTCAAGTTGGTATGAGCGCTTTCCAAATGAAGTCAATGATTACATGTAAAAAGAATGTGCAAGATCACTTCAATATTACTCACACATGCCATTTCAAACCCATAAACACTTGAGGCCAAATGGGAAACCCACATACAGGGTATTGGACTCAACCAGAGGCTTCTAAAAGAGTTTTACATGCATTATTCTTCTATGATAACAAAGATCATAGTTTTCTTTGTCAATAGATATAAGCCAAATGTTTTTCTCAAAATTTAAAAACAGGATCTAATTTTACAAAAAGAATTGCCAGCACTCCTGCTATAAAGCAATAGAAAAGGCTATGCTGAACTATAGCTCTTTCATTAACATAATAAAAATAAATTTACTTTTGTTTTGACCTGAGTTGTGTCGACCTGATCAATTTGTGGGCAGGCTTAAAAAGACTCAGAGGAGGTGTTGATGTCACCAAAGACATCACTGAGATGAGAAAAGAAAAAGAAGAAGCATCCAGCGAACAGAAGGTCTCCATAATTCAGCTCTTCACCAATTCCAGCTACCGACAGCCTATTCTAGTAGCACTGATGCTGCACGTGGCTCAGCAATTTTCTGGAATCAATGGGGTAAGTTTAAGAATACTCTCTAACTCCCTAAAATAGGGAAGAAAGGGGTATGAATTAAATAACTAAAAGGCATTTAAAAATGTTGACATCATGTTTTACTACAAAAAACATATTAAGCATTAATTTTCTTTGTTTTGCCTCATCTGCTTTCTAAAATTGGATTAGAATTTTTAAAAATGTCAACAATCAATGGTACTGTGTGTCTATTAAGATGGAAGGTAATAAGCAAAAATCATAATTAATTCAAAAGAGGGAAAATGAGAATTATGCCCCCCAAAACACCCTAAATTACAGGGGACTTCTAGAGTTGAGTAGCAAATTTAGGATTTAGTCCATAGTTCCCTTCATCTATGTATCATTATTATTTTTTTAAGATTTTATTTATTTATTTGAGAGAGAGCATGGGGGTGCAGAGGGAGAGGGACAAGCAGGCTTCCTGCTGAGCAGGAAGTCTGACATGGGGCTCAATGCCAGGACTCTGGGATCATGACCTGAGCTGAAGGCAGACACTTAACCAATGAGCCACCCAGGCACCTACCCTGCTTTACCTGTGTAAATGAAGTATACCAGGGCACCTGGATGGCTCAGTTGGTTGAGCTCAGACTCATGATCTTCATCTTGGGACTGTGGGTTCTGGACTGTGTTCTGCATTGAGCCCTGCACTGGATGTGAAGCCTACTTGAAAATTAAAAAAAAAAAAAAAGTTAGGTGCAAAGAAGTTTCCTGCCATGCAAGAAACTTTCACTCTATTTGGAGAGCCAGGATACAAAAGAAATAATAGTGTGAACTGGCATGACATGGTGAGTAAGGGCAGTAGATAAGACATGATTGAAAACCATACTGAATGTATGTTTTCGCTAGCTTTTAGGTTTTGAACTGAAATCATTGCATTACACAGACTAAAACTGTTCTACTGGCAATTAGCTATTAGAAGAAAAAAAGTAAACATTTGCTAAAAAAAAACTAGATTTAAAAAATCACTGACCCTCTTTTACTGCTGTTAAAAATATGATTTTGGCTTCCTCTATTATGAGCTAATCACAGATCCACAAGGGAGTGACTTGTGGATGGGCAGAGCCTTGGGAGAGGTAAAGAAAGTAATTCTTAACTGCTGAAACAAAAGGAGACCTGAATCTCACTCAACAAGCTGAATACTGCTCTCCTGTCATCTCTATCCTCCTTTAATGGGTCCTTAGTATCTCTCTTAATCTAACACTCTATGTAACTTCAGGGCTTGGAGACCAAATTTGTATCCTTTTTCCAGCTCTGCCTGTATATCCAAAAGAACAATACTTAGTCTTTCTGAACCTCCCTGCTTTAGCTCCTATCCCAGTTCCTGACTTAGAGGCACCCAGGAAATGTTGAACTGAGGCTGTTGGGCAGCCTAAAAATGTGGGATAGTGTGCAGTGTGCTATAAGCTACTCTTCACTGAGCACAATCTGTACAGTCCTTCTCCATTAGCCCTATCTCCAGGAAGAGGTGCCAGCACAGGACATGTTAAATGGGGAAGGAGAGAGAGGATGACAGAATGACAGAATGGCCTTAAAAAGACCATTATAGGGCGCCTACGTGGCTCAGTGGGCTAAAGCCTCTGCCTTCAGCTCAGATCATGATCCCAGGGTCCTGGGATCGAGCCTCACATCGGGCTCTCTGGTCAGCAGGGAGCCTGCTTCCTCCTCTCTCTCTGCCTACTTGTGATCTGTCAAATAAATAAATAAAATCTTTAAAAAAAACATTATAAATGTAAAAACACAATTAATAATAAAGGCTATTAGAGAGATTTGAGGATTTCTCCATGTCCCTGAGATTAGTGAAAAATTTTGGATTAAAAGCAATAACAACCAGAATTCTTATACACATTGTTAAGAGTATCAATTGACACAACTTTTCTGGAAAACCATTCATTAGTATCTATCAAAGCTGAGCATATAAATACACTATGGTCTAGTAATTCTATTCCTAGATGCAAATGTGTACATATTTCACCACAAGGATTGTACTAGAGTGTTCATAACAGCACCCTTCATATTCACCCAAATGACAACCACCTAAATACCCATCAGTAGTAGACTGGATAATAAATAGTGGTATATTAATAAAAAATATTAAACAATGATAATGAACAGTGTACAAATACACACAACTATATGGATAATTCTCGCAAAGGTAATGTTGAAACCAGATACCAAATAATTCATACTGTGTGGTTCCATTTATAGCAAGTTTTTTACAAAACTAGGCAAAATTTGTCATGATGTTAGAAGTTAAAGGGCTTCCTTGGAAAAATAGGGAGATATTCTGGGGGGTTCTGAAAGACTGGGAATGATTTAGTTCTTGATCTGTGTGCTATTTGCACAGGTGTGTTCAGTTTGTGAAAATTAATCTGTATACTTATGTTGTGTGTACTTTTTGTATGTATTTTACACCTTAGCAAGAGTTTAAAAATTAAAAAAATATATATCAAGATAATGCAAATTGAGTTTTCAGCTAAATTTAAGGAGAACTTCAAGGAATTAGAAGTTTCAAACACTAAAGGTTGATAGTGGTTTCTCATTGCCTGGAAGGAAAGGACAGATAAAATGTTTAGGGTGTTCTAGGGACCATGGTTCCATAGAAACTACTAAAAATAAACAACTTAAAATATTTCTTGCTTTCAAGCTATCAGCGCTAGGATTCTTGATTAAAGCTAAATTGTTATTACTTTACAGATCTTTTACTACTCAACCAGCATTTTTCAGACAGCTGGAATCAGCCAACCTGTTTATGCAACCATTGGAGTTGGTGCCATCAACATGGTTTTCACTGCTCTCTCTGTGAGTTTATACCCCAGATAAATATGCACTTGTTCCTCATTTCAGAAATGGCAGAGGGAGGTACCTTGTGATCTAAAAGCAACCAGCGATTTATTGCTCATGTGTATTGGGTGTATAGAACCAAGTGGATCACGGGAAGAGTCCTATATGCAAATAAACTACTAAGCATAGCTGGACAGATGGATCACTGCTTGTCCCCATTTGCTGGGATGCCATTTAGTCACTCATTTGTGAATTAATAACTGACTTGGGGCACAGAGGACTTCTTCCTTGTGTAAATAGCTGGATTCCTTTTCCTTTGCCCTGTACTTATATCTGTTGGGATCAGGTGATGTGTCATTTCTATCAATATTGGGTCTTCTACCTAGGTTCTTCTCTTTCCATGGTTGAAATTCTTTTTTATCCTGATGTCTTGGTAAAAACACTAAAAAAAAATAAGGCCTTCTGTAACATAGCTATGCCTGTAACATGGTTAAACAGACTCAGCAAATTCTTATGATATTAGGTTAATGGAGAGAGCTTCCAGATAGCTCACAAGGCCATAACTGCTGGTGATGCATAAAAATGTGTGTGATATTATAAGAGATGGAGTGGAAGTGGTATAACTTGAAATGTTATTACTTTTGAAATGTTATTTTTTTCTGACAAGAAGAAAGGTCATATAGTCTTCTCAAGACCAAATACCTTATACAATGAATGATTCAGTAACTTGACAATAATATTTAATATAAATAATCTAAGACTAGATTAACAATCTAAGAATAGTAAACAAACAACAACAAAAAACCCTAAAACTTCCCAACTCATGTAATTCACTCTAAAAATGAGGATATTGGGCTTATTTTTATCTTTGAATGCAGGATATCCAAAAAGCTTGTGCTTTTCAATGTTGGTCACCATGTTATATTCAATATACTTTAGTCACTTGTTTTTCATTCTCTGCAGATGGACTTTTAACTATTACCTTAGGGTGGTCAATAAATTACAGCCTAGCTACCTAGATCAAAAAGCAGATTTGTCCAGGCTACATTAAACAGTGCTGGACCTTGGAAAGAGGAGGGAAAACAGATAACAAGGGAACACCAGGAGTTCTGTAGGCATGCTTTAGAGATAATGCCTGTTCAAGCCAAAAGGCCACTCAAAATCGATGAAGGCCTGCTACTGGGATGTAATCTACTCACATTCTTTTGTCTCCTGAGATATATTCTTTACAAATCCTACTTCAACATATTTTTCTAATATGGAGATTATGCTTAAAACATTTTATACGTAACAGGATTTGGTATGTAAAACAACAAGTTGTCAAAATTGGGTAAACCAAATAGCAAATGCCTATAAAGGGAACTACTACAGAATTTCATTTTTGCCCCCCTCCCCCCAACCCAGCTGGAGCAGAAGTTGTTTTGAAAAGTTTCTTGATTATTTTAAATATGCCCTTTTAGAGTTTATCCTTTTATTCTATGAAAGTTTTTGAACAAATGAGTGACATTTTAAAAATCAGCTCTAATCATCTAACCCTCTAGAGCTACAGATAACATTTAAAAATTTTAGTTACATTTATTTTTGAAGAGTTGTTTTAAGGATCAAAAAGTACAAAAAGGATAGTCCTTCAAGTCACCCAATTCCTCTCCCCTAAATTACCAATGTTATTGAATTCTGTGTAGCCTTCCCAATAAAGATATACAAATAGGAATATGCACTGAAAAGATATTAATGTTTCACCAACTTGGAAGGGACATAATTTTTTTTCTTAATGAGTATTTGGGAAAAGACTTTCCTAACTCCATGCTGAATTATGTTTCCACATTCCATATCTTCTTCCACACTAATGGGCCAGTAGAAGAGGGCCTGTAAACTTGAGAGAAAACAAAACAGGAAGATACAGGGAGGGAACAGGGACACAGATGGGTCTAGAGAAGAAGCAGTGGCATCCAGAATCTACGTGATACATATTGTCTTGGGCAAAGACAAGAGTTCTGGTCAGGTAGACAACTCCACCCTCAAGGAGTGAGTTTAGAATTTATTATCCTATTAGTAAAAATTACTCAGAAACAGAGGAAACAGTAAAATCCCTCATGCCTGAAGAAATGCTTCTATTTTCTTGATAGCGTGACATGGTGTCATCAAGTCAACTTTGAAAGTCATACTTACAAATTATATAGAGAAATGTTATGAACTTGGGCAAGAGGTGTTTCTCAACAGTAAATGTGGGCTGTTTGTTCATCATCCTGAAGTGATCTGTAACCGAATATGAATTATCTCTGAAATGAAAGAGGCTTTCATTATAGGGGAAAACAAATTTTTCAGATATTCTCAGAGGCAAAGCTCAAGGGTATTAGATTGTTCTTGATTTACTGATAGATTTATGAGCCAAGCCAATTTACTCATTGAAGTGAGAAATTATGATAGATAATTTCTGTGTGTGATTCACTAACCCTGGCAATATCCCAAGGATCAAGCAAGAAGAGTCTATTTAACAAATATTGGTCTTGGCTAGTCATAAATGTTAACCATTAATGCAAAGATCCACAGACCCAAAGGCGTCCATGACATATCTCCTAAATTAGGATAAGAAAGCACTTCAAGCTTTTGCTTTAAAGTCTTATCTTTTCAAATGGATAATTCACTTCTAGCACCAAATACATTTAGACACACCAGAAAAATGCAGATTTGGTAAAGTGATAAATTCTGTGAGTTGCCAGGTGAGTGGTTGCAATTTTACTTTATTAGCAATTAGAAAGTTGATGAGAATGGTCGACAACCCAACAGTTATACTATTTCAGGTGTAGGTTTTCGGCAGTGCACAAAACGTTGTACTTATAATAGGATAACTATCAAAAAATAAATTAATGTCCTTTTTTATGTAGAGCCATTTTAAATGTATAAGAAATCTACTGGAAGATATCTGAGATGTACAGGCTCTAATATTGTTCTCAAGTGATAATTGTAGAGTGATGATAAGGTTATGGTTCTTTCTCCAGAATGGCCTGTTCAAATGACTGTGACTAAATGAAGCAGGTATCTTTTAATTATCACTGAGACCAGTTCTGCCACCTGAGGCAAGAGTCACTCCCCAACTCAGTTCCACATCTGTAAAATGGGCTTATAGAACTGCCTCCTTCCAGCTGTATAAATTAAAATGACCTCTTTGGCAGTAAAAACTATTTAAGTCAGTATGTTTTTAAAACTTTCCCAGGTATTCCTTGTGGAGAAGGCAGGGCGACGCTCTCTGTTTCTAATAGGAATGAGTGGGATGTTTGTCTGTGCCATCTTCATGTCCGTGGGACTTATACTACTGGTAAGTGTAGATTTTTGCACTGAGGTATTTGGTTACCACATGATAGCCCTACTGTGCTCCAGGCTCTGTAAGTAAAAACATTTGAGGGACACCTGGGAGGCTCAGTTGGTTGTGCATCTGCCTTCAGCTCAGGTCATGATCCCGAGTCCTGGGATCGAGTCCCTTGGGCTCCTTGCTCAGCGCGGAGCCTGCTTCTCCCTCTGCCTGCTGCTCCCCCTCTGTGCACATGCTCTCTCTGACAAATAAATAAATAAAATCTTAAAAAACAATGAGTTTGACTTATGACATAAACCCAGAGGAACAGCATAGAATACAAGGGAGAAATGCAAAGAAACGGGGAACTAGCTTTTGGGGTTTAAAGACTTAATTGTCACAAAGTAAACTGTACTTGTTGCCAAGGGAGGCAGTGTTGCAAAATGGTCAGAGCATAGCCTCTGGGGTCAGCCCTGCTCAGGTTCTAACACTGGCTCTGTCATTTGGTTACCTATGTGACCTAGCGCAAGTACCAGGCCTTTGCCAACCCAACATCTTCGTCCACTACTTCATGGAGGGTAATGCGTCCTGTCTGGCAATCTTGGTATGAATAGGAGCAAAGGTCATTAGATTCTTGCCTTGCTTCTATCATAGGAAAAGACTGAGAATCATATAAAATCCTAATCCAGAGGATTTCCTCTGAGTTCAAAACATTTAAAAGCATAACTTAGACTTGAATAAACTTGTCTCAAACCAGAATAATTTGTAGTTATTTGCACATAAACATATCAAGAAGAGAGCTATGTCACTTCTGAACTCAGTGAGCCCACTTAGCTAAAAGAAGCAGCAGCCAATAATTTCTGTTTTCGTTTTGTTTTTTCCTCAGGATAAGCTGGCTTGGATGAGTTATGTGAGCATGGTAGCCATTTTCCTCTTCGTCAGTTTCTTCGAGATTGGGCCTGGCCCCATCCCCTGGTTCATGGTGGCAGAGTTCTTCAGTCAAGGACCACGGCCTGCTGCTTTAGCAATAGCTGCATTTAGCAACTGGACGTGCAATTTCATTGTAGCTCTGTGTTTCCAATACATTGAGGTAAGCAGTCTATTATTGTGCAAATCTGCTGAGTAGAGATGGAGTAGAACAGCTGCTAATTGGAACTCTGTTTGTTCTCTATGCAGAAGTTCTGTGGACCTTATGTGTTTTTCCTCTTTGCTGGAGTGGTCCTGGCCTTTACTCTGTTTACATTTTTCAAAGTCCCAGAAACCAAAGGAAAGTCCTTTGAGGAAATTGCAGCAGAATTCCAAAAGAAGAGTAGCTCAGCTAAAGTGCCAAAAGCTGCTGTGGAAATGGAATTCCTTGGAGCTACAGAGACTGTGTAAAGATAACCTGCTTTTTTGACAAGAACAGAAACAGGAAGGAAATTGTATGTTTTTAATTGATGATTCTTTGAGAATTTTATATCTATGTCTTGAAGTATTGTTTTATATTTTTAGAGAGCTTTTATGGGCTCTTCTCAGAAATGTCATCAAAAATTACCAAAGAAAGTATTTTTTTTAAGTTAGAGCATCTATTTTTGATAGTAAGATTCTATAATTAAATAAACCAAAAAGTCTAGCTTATCTTACTACACCAAAAAGCGAGTACATTATAATGTTTGAGCTCTATTCTTTATAATGAGGTTCTCCTGAAATGGAAGCAGTTCCAATGTATCATGTTATTGCTTCATTAAGCACGTGACTGGAAACCTGAAGCTGCAACTCATTTACATATTTGAATATGATTATGTTTGCATTTTCTTACCCACAGACCTCATACTAAAGGAGCTTTGGCTAGTGGTAATAAGGTCCATGTTAAAATTGATAAATTTTCTATTTTCTCCCACTTAGCTTTTTCTTTATTAGAATTTTTATTTTGTTTAAAATTTTATTTTTTCTGTATTTTTCACATGGAATGGTTTATTGAGTATATTAAGATATGTTCATAAAGAAAAACTTTTGTTTTTGGTAGGCTTACCAAATCTTCTGGGACTCAGACAAAAAAAGTTCCTTTGCTTGATGACTAAATAATTCTTATAAGATTAAATACTGAAAAGATTTTTACCAGTCATATAGCTTGGGTTATCAGTTAATATTAATATCTATTATAAGCATATGCTAATTCCTTGTTAGTTCAGTCCTATGAGCTCTATTTTAGTTTGCTTTTAAACTGAGCATAGCCTGGTTTTCTCAGCTGTATTTTTGATAAAGTACATTCAATCAGTGGTTAAGCTGGGCATTTTTATATCTCCTCAAACCCTAAATAAGTTATAGCAGTCTGAGGGAAATCTGAAATAAAGGATTGCTCTGTTTGTTAAAACACATTATCTATTTTATGTTTCAAGACAAGTTGAAAGAGTAGGATGCCAGGAATCCCAAAGATGGGTTCTTGAAGACTTCATGAATGCTCAATTTCAGACTTGATCAAAATCCCTATTAATTTTTCTGGTTAGACAGTCATTCCCTTTGATGTTCCTTCTTTGTCATGGCAGTATATGGATGCTATCTAAGCCATTCTATTGCTATTGCTAACATTCCCTGTGTCCTATGTGCCAGGCACTGTTCTAAGTGCTTTTACCTATGTAGGCAAATTGGAAATGCACAGATGATTTAACAGACTTTCACTTATAGTCAATTTACAACTATGGAAATACAGTTCTGATGGATACCAAAGGCTTAGCAGGGAGCTAAAGTATCTCCAGGCTGTTTTCCCCACAAAGTGGAGCAGAGTCAATCCCTTTTATGTTTGCTTTAATGTGGATAAAAGGTACTTTTTAAAAAGTACTTTCTATGTGTGGAAGGGGGAAAAAATGTTGAACACTTGGGGTTTTTTCCCCCCAAAGTGTTTTACCTTTCTATAATTTGGCAATCCAGACAACATAAAATTATTTCTTTTCACTTTGCTTTTTATTCCCTTTGGACCAATTTGGAATAAATTATTTTTACTTAGGACTCAGAACAGTTAAAGTGAGTTTAAATAGTCAAAAGAATTTTGTGCCAGCTTGTGAACTCTAGAAAAATTGTGGGGACTCTGAATGGACAGGAGCAGGAGAATGGCTCCTGTGTGGCTCTTGTCCTCTTCTTCAGGATGCTTGTGGTCTTTGAGAAGCCCAAAGTTAAATGATAAAGAAGTTTAACATTTTTATAGGTGATGAATGTGATTTAATCAAATTGCTATTCCCAATCTCATTTAATAAGAAAATAAAGTAGTAAAAGTTTAAGAGCCCAAAAGACCACTTTCAAGTTCTAATTACTTATCGACTAACGTATTAACGTATAAACATCAGAAATTCATAGCGTGGAGTTTAATGCCTCAGAGAAATTGAAATCATTTACATTGTTTCCGTTCCATATTTTTTTCCTTGCAGAGATACAAATGAGTTGAAAAGAAACCTTAAGGTGAAGTAAGAAACTGTTAAAGCTTTATAAGACAAAGGAACTATCTTAACCTAATAGAAACTCCCTGGTCTTCAATTGGATAAATCATAATAAATAATAAAATTGGCACTGATTAATTAGATACAATTGTAGGGTGATTAGATGTGAGTCTGAATATTTAATTTGCATAGTACTCTATTATTTTTGTGGAAGTCTTTTCATACTCTAATGTCCTAACAATGTGATTTTTCTTAGCTTATTCGACCCATGATTACAATTCTTGGTCTGGCCACTCACCTGCTACACCTAGCTATTGCCCACTGTCATGGTACCAGTGAAAGGATCTTCTCAACAAAGAGAAGATCTTTCTCCTCTATGCAATCAGCAATGTGATGGCACTGAGATATGCTAAGACTCTGCCTCCTTCCTCCTCAAGGAGTTCACAGTCTAATAAGCAGTTCAGGAAGACCAGGATATGAATGTCCCAATGTGTGCTTCTTGCCATCCATGAAACTTGATTTGGAGACCTTGTAAAATGGGCACAATAATATTACCTACCTCAGAGAGTTGTGAGGATTAAATGTAAAGTGCTAAGAAGAGTTCTGGTACAAAAGGAGGTGCTTAATAAATGTTACCTAGAATTAGTATTCACAAAGAAACTGCTAAAATAAAAGTTTGTCATATATATTGACAGTTCCAAGTTTTTCTTTTCTTTTTAAATTTTTAAAATTTTTTCCAAATTTCTTTTGAGTACAAGAATTTCTGTAAATTCAATATTTTCTTATTTCAAGCAATTTCACAATGACAAAGGAATGGTAAAATATAAGGGAGATTTTAAGCTATCTAATTCTTAAACCCAAACTTGATATTTCTAAGTTGATTATGAGTTTTTATTTTATTTTTAAAGTTTGTTTTTACCTAAGTTATTTTTTAAAAGGTTTCTATATTTCTTGAATAATACTAAGTACAGTGTAAAATGCTGTATATTTAAATGCAATTCAACAAGACTATAATCACAGAACAAGACCAAACCTTTTGATAATCCTCAAAAACTGCATAAGTATTATACACATGTAAACCAGTGTGCATGCATAAGCTACTTCTTCTTGCTGGATTATAGCATATGCAGCAAATAAGGCAATGTTAGGAAATATCTTGTGCTTATGGTGTCCTAAGCAGAAGTTCTGAGTAAAGTATAAAAGAATATGTAATTTTTCATTACAATTCTATCAGTGACCTGAGAAGAAAAGATTTGTTGCCAGCCACTCTGAGCCATCTGCTGGTGTTTTTTACTGCTTTCTAATTTGGTGCACATTAGAAAGATCATCATGAAAAGACTGGTTTTAGTTAGGGGTATATATACACTATAGTTTTATGTCAATAAATACATTTCTGAATGCTTAAGTGTTGCTTTATTTTATATAAAAAATAACCACATTTAAGAAAATTAATATTGGCTACCTATAACATATCCCTGTTTCTTTCTTATGGTATTGTTCCTATTCTCATTTTAAAGATAACACATGAGTTACTTTTTAAATTCAAATTTTATTTCCATTAGGCAGTTGTTTAGATTATTAAGAGTAGGAAAAACTAACCTGAAGTCTAGGTAAGAACAACTGACTCACTTTGATAAAATAAAAATAATTTCTTCAGTAAATGTTTAGTTGAGCTCCCACTGTGAATAAGATACTTTGTTAAAATTTTGTGAAAGACACAAAACTTAGAAGACATTGTCTATATGTTCAATCACTTATAGTATAGTATAGTATAGCATTCTCATAAAAGGGATAAAAGTTTAAAACAAATAGTTACAGCATGAAGGAGAAAATAGAAAAAAACTGTAGTGGTTTTTAAGTTGACCTCTACAATTTTTGTTTAGCTGCAAAGGGTGTGATTTTTAAAGCTATAGTATATACTGATATTTAAAAATTGTTGTTCTCTACTTATCCAATGGAATTTAAATACCATAGTAATTTGTTAATACAACCATTAAAACATGTATAAATAGAGATATATGCATATATTTTAGCAGTTGGAAATTTTACCGCATTCTTTATTCTCATATTTCCTTTTAATTTCCCCCAAAGAATTTTACCCCAAAAAACAAATTTAAATGCTTTAAAACAATTCTTTGATGATTCTGAGTTTCTGCAACAAAATTATCTATAATTTGAGTATTTTTGTTTAAAAATGTCTCATTCAAAAAGGTCAAAATGTTTAACACTCTTTTCTGGACTGAGTTAGCATTTATGATTATTAGTAGTACACAAATAAAAAATCTGTATTGCAGATTTTGTTAGAATTATTGATTTTAAAGTCACTATTTTAAATTTCATCACAATAACCATGAGTTATTTATTTTTCAATCAATTAAAATATTAATGGATGGATATTTCTTACTGTTAAAGAGTGTTCAGCATAAATTCTATTATTACACTGTATCATTACAGATATATTAAAAAAATTTATTTTTGGCTGCCTGGGTGGCTCAGTCAGTTAAAAGTCTTATCTTCAGGGGCACCTGGGTGGCTCAGTGGCTTAAAGCCTCTGCCTTTGGCTCAGGTCATGATCCCAGGATCCTGGGATAGAGCCCCCCATCAGGGCTCTCTGCTCAGTGGGGAGCCTGCTTTCTCCTCTCTCTCTGCCTGCCTCTCTGCCCACTTGTGATCTCTGTCTGCCAAATAAATAAATAAAATCTTAAAAAAAAAAAGTCTGTCTCCGGCTCAGGTCATGATCCCAGGGCCCTAAGATGAAAGTCCCACATCGTGCTCCCTGCTCAGCAGGGAGTCTGTTTCTCCCTCTCTCTCTACCCCTCCCCCCAGCTCATACTCTTGCTCAAATAAATAAATAAAATCTTCTAAAAAACTTATTTTCATAAATAATACTCTAGAAATGGAATATTCATCCCATAAAGTATTTCCAAATCATAGACAAAAACCACATAAAAATCAATCATAAAAATAAGTTTCTTTTTTTTTAATAAAAATAAGCTTTAATAGTCTATCAGCTAACAACTCCATTGGACACTTTTTGAATTTTGTTATAATCAAAGAACTTATATTGTTAAAGGACTTGTTATCCAGTTGTTATAATCATTCAATAGTTTCTGGGCAATATACTGAAAAGATTTTATCAAGACTTAATAAAAGACTTAATTATACTACTACATCTTTCACTTAGATGTAACTTGCTTAACCTGATATACCGAGAAGGAGTTGGGAGAAATGAAATACTAATTTCCGTATTTTCATATATATAATAAAATTCTTCTATTTGATCATATGCCGTATTTACATCAAACCATTAGAGCTTGGATTTAACTTGTTAGCTTGCTCAATTCATGGGAAATATCTATCATAAATAACTTAGTGGGCAAACTCAGTCCTCACTGTCAAATTAATTTTCCAAATAAGATTTACTTTCTATATGACTTAATTTTTCACTTCCAGTAAGTACCTTAATACTCATTCCTGTGACAGCTTTCATATGTTTGAATTCCAGTAATACCACATGGATACTTGCCATAAGTCTGTCTCTTCCATTTCGAACAGATGCTTTACATTCTGTACTTTTATGGGTCTTTCCCTCAGGAGCAATACACATTGAAAATAATTGGGTAAAGTCTGCTAAACAAAAGTGGTCATTATCCTGTTCTACAAAGCCCAAATTCAAAATATTCTAACTTGGGCCAAAATATACTATTTCTTGTGCCACCTTAATTAAGGTAGGCTTCATAGGTAACATTATTTCCAAGTATTCCTTTGTTTTGTATCTCTAAAAGTTTAACGCTCTGGGGCAACACACTATGGCAAGAGTCAGGATCCACTGAGAAGGACAATTATGAAAAGTGTTTGGAAAGAAGAACTGGTCTAATTAATATTAGGCACATATTGGGTATGAAAGTGTATGCTTTTGCCCATAATAAGAGATAACATTTCCAACTTTGGAAATGGTTATTACAAGTTATTCACAAAATAAATGCTGGGGTGGGGGCAGGGTACAGAATAAAACTAGAGAACCAGAAGATCCATCACCCAAACAATAGGAGTTCAAATGAGAGGAAAAAACAAAATAGAGGGGAACAAATTATTAAAGACACATTATATTGGAATTTTGTTGAGTTGAGCTGAAAAATAAGATGAGATTGAAACAAACACAATAAACAAAGCCCAAAATTTCACCATGAAATTTCAGAACACCAGAGATTAAGAAAGGAAAGACAGGTCACATACAAAGGAACAAGAGTCATCACAGCGTGTAATATGTGAACAGCAACTGTGGAAGCTAAAACGTTGTGGAGCAAAGCCTATAAAATTCTGAAGGACAACAATTTTCAGCCTAGAATTCTCTCCCCAGACATGTTATCAATTGAACGTGAAAGTAAAATAAAGATATTTCCAGACATACATGACTCAAAATTTTACCTCTTCTGCACCTTCTCTCATGAAACAAGTAAATGGTGTACTCTACCAAAACAAAAAAGAAAACCACAAGAGAGTAAGATGTGGAATTCAGAAAAAGGGAAGAAAGAAAGATAAATCTGAGGACATAGTCATGGGTGAACAGCTAGCATCAGGGCTAAGAAGCCAACTGATTCAACTTGAAGCAAGGAAAAGAATGTTCCAGGGAAAAATAGAACTGAAAGATTCACTGATGTGTTTGGCCATATGAAGAATAATTTGGGATATTTAGGGGAAAAAAATAGTGACAAACACATAGAAAACTATACAAATGAAGACATGGGGTAATTATGAATCTCTGGAGCTAGAGTAAGGTAGGGAATGGTATAAAATGGAAACATCATAGTACACTACTTGGCTGAGCAGTGAATAATTATTTACATAATTATGTAAAACACTGGATATTGCTACAATTTTTGTTTCAAAATAAAATTTATAAAGTACTACATTATGAGATATACAGAAAGAAAAGGTGAGAAAGTGTGAGAAAAAGCACTCAATTATTATCATAGTTGTCAACATATAAATCCATAAAGCAAAAAAATTAGTATAGGCCTATGTGCTGGTAATTTTCCCTGTGCTCTTGCACATCTATTGTAACCCTTTCTAACCTGTTCTGTGCCTCAGAAAAGGCTGGTCTCTTCAGACCATCATCTGGGTTCTTGTCTTTAGCTTCTAGCTGGGTTTGCTTAATGGGATGTATTAGCGGAAATCAGGAGGACAGGAAGAGGTAGAAAGTAGGCTATTGGTTCCTATAGCTCCCACCCTCCCACCCTTGGCTGGGCAGTGTCTGCATTCCTCTACCTATGGTCACAACTCTGAAAGGTGGGCCCTCTCCTTCACCTACTCTTCATATTGTGTTCTGGTAATTGCTTCTCTGACCTTGCCCCTGTCAATACTGGAGTTGAAAATGGCATCCTACTATTATTAGTTCCACTAATACAAGTCCCAGGTGCTTTCTCATCCCTTCTTGCTTCCTTAACTTGGCCTTCTCCTTTGTAAATCATCTCTTCATTAAACTTCTTTAATCATCTCTTTTTCTACTGGGACCCTGAGCAATACTGCATATGAATTAGAATATGGAAATTAAAGTTTTAAGGGATAGCTAAAAACTTTTCAAGTGTTCATCTATATGGAGATGCATGAGTGGAAAGGAATGGGGCAAGAAACTGTTGTGTATGGTTTTTTAATATGTTTAATATAAGCCTTGTGTTGTTATTGACCTTTAAATTATAGACTTGCACTATTTTACAAAAGTAAAAATAATTCAATAGCATTTTAATTTAAAATAGTAAATCAACCTTAAAAAACTATGTAGCACAAAGGCAAATGAGATTATATATACACAATAGACTTTAGAGAGATGAGAGAGACTGAGAAAGTAAAAAGGAGTATAAAGAGGGGGAAATAGTTGAAGAGGGAGGGAGAGTGGGAGAGAGAGAGAGAACAATGTTAACAGAGGTTGGTGGTTACCAATGGGTGACAGGATTTCAGATAGTGTGTGTGTGAGTAGGCGGTCTAAGTTGTTTTCATTGTGCATGTATATTATGTTTGTAAAAGGATATAAATAAATGTGGGAGAAATTAACCTTCTT
>ML103370.1:31013-96244 GCA_003697995.1 Taxidea taxus jeffersonii
AAAAAATTAACCAATAAACCCACTTTTTGTTCATTTGAGAAAAGAAAAAAGAAAAAAATTAAATGGTATTTATACATAAACATTACTGAAAAGATGTGTTATAACCCTAAGTAGCAATAATGTTTTTGTCTATTACAGAATTGGAGATGAATTTTTCTTTTTACAGGTGTAACATTCTAGATGTTTTCTTTGGTTCTTCTTATTTTTTCCCTCCAGGGATTAGATTTGGAAACTCCTGAAAAATGTTATGCCAATATTCTAACTTCTTAATTTATTCCTTCACCATAACAACAGGAAAGAAAGGGTGGAAAGAGACAAGGGAGTAGGATAAGAAAGAAGATAGAAGGTGGTGAGCAATGATGGCTGTTGGTCCTTGTAATAGAATCCAATTGTCAACTGATACAAATAATGGTTAGGAAATTTAAAAAAAAAAAAAAAGGACGGAGGGGTGCATATGTGAGGGTGTGCCTGCAAGTCATTGAAAACTGGCTTTCTTTCCATCTGTTTGTAGAAAGGATTGAAGTTTGATGACCACAATTGGGTATAGGAATAGGAAGTGTGGAGGTAACACTCCAAATGACAGCATGAGGTAATCAGAAGATACACAGCTCCATATCTCCATACCTTGGAGTCATATAAGCAATAACCTGGGGGGCGGGTAACTGGGTGGCTCAGCAGGTTAAGCCTCTGCCTTGGACTCAGGTCATGATCTCAGGGTCGTAGGATCGAGCCCCATATTGGGTTCTCTACTCAGTGGGGAGCCTGCTTTCCCCTCTCACACTCTCTGCCTGCTGCTCTGTCCACTTATAATCTCAGTCAAATAAATAAAATCCTAAAAAAAACCAAAAAACCTGGGAACCAGGTCCACCTACCCTAAGGACCCACCTCTGCATAGATAGGAAAGATATGAGGCCCTTTTCTGACGAACACTGGACTTAAAATCATACATGAGATATTCTTTGTGCTAGCAGCTTGACTTGACTTGAATAGATTTGTGCATATGCCTGCCAACTACAGTTCCTGAAGTTCTCCAGAGTCCCCCCAAGGGAGAGCACTCCTTGGTGAGATATATACTATATATTTAGTAAGATTTTATGTAAAATGACATATTATTTCTATTTTCTTGATGAACTACAAAATCACTCTTGCTTGCTTTCCTTCTCACTGAGCAAGTCTCTCTTTCTTTTTTGAAATTGGCATCATCACATCCCATACTAATTTACCTGTTCAGCTCTCCACAACAAAGGTGTACCTGGTCCAAAATGCCAGGAGTGTTAATGTTGAGAAATCCTAGCTTATATGCATATACGACTTCATTTATATTTTCTGAGTGCCATTTTATTCATCTGCAATATGGAAATAAAAATACCTCCGAAGTATTTACTGATCTGTAAAAATACGAATTTTAGGGGCACTCGGGTGGCTCAGTCATTAAGCGTCTGCCTTCGGCTCAGGTCATGATCCTAGGGTCCTGGGATCCAGGCCCACAGTGGGCTCCCTGATCCTTGGGAAGCCTGCTTCTCCCTCTCCCCCCACTTGTGTTCCCTCTCCCACTGTGTCCCTGTCAAATAAATAAATATTTAAATATATATACAAAATTTTTATTCAAGACCACCTACCTCATACGCAATAATACTGAACATTACTAAATCTTGGACGTAGATACCTAAGTGTAGTTATCTTTGTGCTATATTACAATCTTGGCACTTGCTTGATGTCTATGGTTCTACTTGTACTCCTGACTCCCTTTGTTCCTGAGCATGGTAATTGTACTCCTTGACCCTCATCTTTTTCTGCCTGGGTTCCTTACCTATTCTGTCTGCTAACATTGTCTTCCCATGTGTCATCATTTGACCCTCACTGTTCCTTGGCTCTATGTGAAGCCCAAGGAATAGTGTTAGAGCTTGAAATTCTTTCATGCATTACTGAATTTTACCTATACAATAGAATAAATTTCAGGATATAATTCTTTTATGATTCTTTAAAATGAACTTTTCTTTTTGTTTTCTTAACATAGCTATCATTTTCTTAACATGTTCATCATTAAAACTTTTAAAAAGATAGCAATAAAGATATTTGAAACATTTAATCTCCAAACCTAGAAATATCTCTGCCATTATTTTGCCTTTTTTCAATGCATGTTTTTTTCTTCCATTAAAAAGTGTTGTGATGTGTACACTCTTCTGTAATTTTTTCCCATTTAATAATACATTGGGAACCTCTTTCCATTCTCTAGCATCATTTTTAATGTTCCATAGTAATCCAGTATACAAGTATATTAATTTGTTTAACCAACTCTGTATTGTTGGGTAATTAGGCTGCTTCCAATTTCTACCTTCTATAAATATGTCCTTCTAAATATTTTTAAGGCAAATCTTTGAGCATTCTTACCACATTCTTACCAAAAACTGGGATACATGAATCAAATGACATACAAAAGTTTTGACATACAGTATCAAATTGAATGGGAATTTTACTTCACATTAATGAATTTTTTGGTTAGTAGGGGTTCATAAGCCATGGGACATTCTTCATCCAGGTTGGTTTCTCACTATAGTGGCTTCTCATCACATATCTGTGAAATGAAAGCCAAAGTAAGGCTAGCAATTGGTGGTGATTAGTTAGTACCGTCATCCCTACTGTTAGCTAGCTTTGAGTTATCCTGAGATTCAATTCCACTGAACTTTAGTGACTACCACATAGTACTAAAAACAATGTGGAGGGGTGCCTGGGTGGCTCAGTGGGTTAAATCCTCTGCCTTCAGCTCAGGTCATGGTCCCAGGGTCCTGGGATCGAGCCCCGCATCAGGCTCTCTGCTCGGCGGGGAGCCTGCTTCCCTTCCTCACTCTCTCTGCCTGCCTCTCTGCCTACTTGTGATCTCTGTCTGTCAAATAAATAAATAAAATCTTTAAAAAAAAATGTGGAGACTACAAACTGCCTACCTTAAAAGTGTTTTTAATTTAGTGTTCACATATAATTATTACATAATACAAAATGTGGTAAGTTCAATAAAAATATTACAAAGTGCTATGGGAAAAAGAATATTTCTGAATAGAATGTTTGGGAGGTTTACATAAAGGAAATGGAATTTAATCTGGACTTTGATAAAGATAAGGTCAGACTTTGACTGGCAGTGGGCAGAAAGGCATCTTGGATATGAAGACATACAAAGTAAAATGCCCAAGGACAAGAAGGTGTGTGACATTCACAACAAAGGGAAAGGGGGGCAGCAATTGAGATGTCTCATGAGTATGGTTAATGTAAGGCAATCATGGGAGATACACCAAGGAAGGAGACTGATAATCAAATTTTAATACAGTGCTGAGGAGCAGAAACTATATGGAGGGAAATAGGGAGTTAATGAAGGGGAGAGATATGTTGCAGGAAGGTTAGTGTGTCAGCAATGTGGATCACAGAGGCACCTCGTATTGGGAAGTACTCAGTAGTCTCATAAGAAGTAAATAAGGATCCCCATCCCCTCCAAAACCCACAATTGTTTCTTAGGGAGGGCGGTAGGGGGTTGGGTGAGCCTGGTGGTGGGTATTAAGGAGGGCACGTATTGCATGGAGCATTGGGTGTGGTGCATGAACAATGAATCTTGGAACACTGAAAAAATTTAAAAATTAAATTAAAAAAAAAAAGAAGAAGAAGTAAATAAGGACCTGGAAAGTAAAGGGGCAGGTAAAGAGGCAGACTGTGAGGCAAAGAAAATGTATAGCTGAAACTCATTAAGTTACATAGCATAAATGACAAAAGGAAGAGTGAAAACTGGCAAAATTAAAAAGCTGAATTTGTAGTCTGTGTTCCCCTACACATACACCCAAGTATTTTCCTAAATAAACATCCAATTGTCAACAGACTGTCCACCTGTTTATTTAGCTTTATTTGAAAAGCACCAGCACCACCTGGTGACAATATTTCAGATTGCCTCTCCCCAAAAGTCCTGATTCCTTCTTTCAGTTTTTTTGAAAAAATTTCACACATACATAAAAGTTGAAAGAATACTAAAATAAACACTTTTATACTATCACCTATATTTACCAAAGGTTAATGTTTTGCTACACTGGCTTTATCTTTTTCTATATGTGTTCATATACTAAACCATTTGAAAATAAATTATAGACACAAAAACACTTAAGCTCCAAAATTTTCTGCATCAATCTCCTAAAAAAAGGATATCCCCTACATAAACACAGTATCATCACCTGAACTGAAAAATCAACAATTTTACATCATCATATAATAAGCTTTATATGTTCAAATTTTCCCAGTTTTTATAAAGATGTGTGTTTTTTATCCAAGATCTAACCAAGATTTATACTTTGCAATTGGTTATTGTTTTTAAGGTCTCTTTTAATCTAGAACAATAGAACAATTTTCACTACCTTTTTTTTTTTTCACTTCTCATGACATTTCCACTTTTTAAACATCCAGACCAGTTAACTTATAGAACGTCTCATATTCTGAATTTGTCTGATTATTATCCCCATGATTAGGTTCATAGTAAACATTTTGGCAAGAATAATTCATAGGTGACTCTGTAGTTTAATTGCACCTCTTCAGGAAAAGTTAATGTCAGCTTCTTCTACTACTGGTGTCGTGAAGTTTGATCACTTGGTTAAAGTCGTGATTGCAAAATTTACCCCCTATAATTAATGTCATGAATGGAGTGTTACTTTGAGACCATGTGAATATCTTCACCCCAACAAATCTTTACACAAAGATTTTGACATACATTGACACTCCTTACCTATATACCAGTTATTACACTGGAAATTGCAAAATGATAATTTTCTATCTCTATCATTCTTTAATATTAATTATTAAAGAGAAACAAAAATAAATTAACCTACCTATAAATCAAACTGATAAGAAAAGGGAAAACAATGATTCAAGCAGATTTTGACCAAGTACTCTGTACATCTTTAGTGAGCTATATTTCAGAGACAAAAAGAAAGGAAAATGAAATTTTAAACTTTACTTAGTGGTACACTATTAATAATCTTATAGGTATCATAATTCCGAAACTTTTCATGTAATTATAGAATAAAACAAATAAGCAGATACAGTCATAAAATTAGGACCCAGGATTTCACTGTAAGAGCAAAAAAATACACATATAAAACAAAATCGGGTGAGGAAAAAGTGCTATAATGTTACATTTAAATTAGAATTATCGGGGCACCTGAGTGGCTCAGTGGGTTAAGCCTTTGCCTTCGGCTGAGGTCATGATCTCAGGGTCCTGGGATCCAGTCCCACAGCAGGCTCTCTGCTCAGCAGGGAGCCTGCTTCATCCTCTCTCTCTCTCTCTCTCTGCTTGCCTTTCTGCCTACTTATGATCTCTCTCTGTCAAATAAATAAAATATTTAAAAAAATAAATTAGAATTATCAATACTAACCATGATTTAAGAAAAAAAAATTACTTCTCAGTTAAACAAAGATACTGCAGTAGCAATAGCATAGATAGCTCTCAGATCTTGGTTTCTCATGTGCTTACTAGCCATTTGTGTATCTCCTTTGTGAAATGTCTGCTCAAATCTTCTACCTATTTTTACTGGACTGATGGAGTGGAATGACTTTTTGTATTCTGGGTAAGAGTTCATTATCAGGTCTATGTTTGTGAATATTTTCTCTCATTGTATGGCTATATTATTTATTTTCTTAACAGTTTTTTGTTTTATTTTGGGGTTTCCTTATGTGTGAAGGGATGGAGGGAGGAGCAGAGGGTGAGGGGGAGGGAGAATCCCAAGCAGGCTCCACACCAAATGCAGAGCCCAGTGTGGAACTCAAACTCACAACCCTGAGATCATGACCTGAGCCAGAATCAAGAGCTGGACACTTGACCAACTGAGCCACCCAGGCACCACTTAACAGTGTTTTTTGATGAATAATTTTTAATTATGGTGAAGTCCAATTTATCCATTTTTTTCTTTTATAGTTATTGCCTTTTTGTGTTCTGCCCAAAAAACTTTTGCCTACTCACAAATCACAGATACTCTTCTCAGATCTTTATGGCTTTAATTTTAAGAATTTTTTTCAATTTAAGTAAGTCATTTGAATTTCAAAAAAATCTTTATAGCTTTACTTTTTATGTATTAGTCTATGATCTATCTAAAAGAAATTTTTGTTTATGATATGAAGTAAGCATGAAGGTTAATTTTTCTATATGGGTATCCAATTATTCCAAAATCACTTGTTAAAAAGAGTTCCCTTTACCTATCAAATGACTTTGGCATCTTTGTAAAATCAAATACCTGTATAACTGTGAGTCTAATTCTCTCTCTTCTGTCCTCTAATTTACATGTCAATTCTTATGCTAGCACCATACAGCCTTTTTTAATTAATTTTTTAATTACCATGCAGCTTTGATTACTATAGCTTTATAGTAGTCTTGAAATAAGTAGTTAGGTCTTTCAACTTTGCTCTTTTTCAAGATGCTTCAAATATCATAGATCCTCTGCATTTCCAAGTAAATTTTAGAAAAAGTTTGCCAATTTCTATCAAAGCATGGTGGAACTGTGGCTAGATTGTGCTGAATCTACAATTAGTTTGGAAAAGAATTAACATTTGAGTCAGTCAAATACATGGCATGTATTTGCATATAGAGCAATCCTTTTACTCAGCAAGGTTTCATAGTTCTCGATGAAAATATCTTGCATTTCTTTTATTAAAATTATTCCTAAGTATTTTAACTTTTTTGATGCTATTGTGAGTGAAAATTAATTTTTTATTTTATTTTCTACTAGTTTAGGGTAATATAAGAAAATAGCATATTAACCTTGTATCCTGAAATTTTCTATTAGGCATTTTGTAGATGTCTTAAAATTTTCTAACACCTGCCAAAAAAACAGAACAAAAAACAAAACAAAACAGGTTTTCTCTTCTAATCTTTATGCTTTTCATTACTTTTTCTCATCTTATTGAAAGGGCTAAGATCTTAAAGACAATGAGCATAAATAATGAGAATGGGTATTCATGCCTAATTCTTAATCTTTGGGAAAGCATTCAATATTTCGCCATTATGTAGTATTGTTAGTTTTTCATATATGCCATTTTCACATATTCCATTTATTAGATTGAGGAAGTTCTCTTCTATTTCTAGTTTCTGAGAGTTTTTAATAGCAAATGAATAAAGTTTATCAAATGCTTTTTCTGCATCTATTGAAATAACAATATAGTTTTTTTCTTTTTCTGTTAATATGGTGACCTACTTTCATTGATTTTCAAATATAAAGCAACCTTTTAATCCAGGGAATAAAATTGACTGTCACCAAATATTATCCTTTTTATGTATCCTTGGATTTAATTCACTAATAGTTTATTATGGATATTTGTATTAAGATTATTGGGGATGGGACGCCTGGGTGGCTCAGTTGGTTAAACAGCTGCCTTCGGCTCAGGTCATGATCCCAGTGTCCTGGGATCGAGTCCCACATCGGGCTCCTTGCCTGGCAGGGAGCCTGCTTCTCCCTCTGCCTCTGCCTGCCACTCTGTCTGCCTGTGCTCGCTCTCTCTCTCTAACAAATAAATAAATAAAATCTTAAAAAAAAAAAAGATTATTGGGGATACTGATCTGTAATTTTCTTTTCTTATAAGGTCTCTGTTAGGTGTTGTATTGGGTTGTGCTGGCCTCTTAAAATGAATGGGAAAGTAGAAGTTCCTTTATTTTTTTTAAGAAGTTTGCTGGGATCTTATATTTTCTTTAAATGCTGGATAGAATTAAACAATAAAACCACCTGGACTTGGGAGTTTTTGTTATGGGAAGGTTTTTAACAATGAATCCATATTTTAGTTGAAATAGGATTATTTAATCATGTGTCAATTTGAGTTTTCTTTTGTCCATTTTAACCAAGAAGTCAAATGCATTGCTTTAAAGTTGTTCGAAACATTCTCTAATTATCCTGTTAATTTCTTTAGAGTTTTAGTGATCACTCCTCTTTAATTCCTAATGCTGGTTATTTTGGTCTCTTTTTCTTAATCAGTCTGAACAGGAGCCCATCAGCTTTGTTGATCTTTCCAAAGAATAAACTTTAGGATTAATGAAATTTCCATATTGTTTTTGTTTTCCCCTTTCATTGATTCCTACTTCAATCTTTATTATTTTTTTTTTCTATTTATTTTGGGTTTACTTTGCTCTACTTTCTCTGGCTTCTTAAGACAAAATCTTAGGTTGCTGAGTTTAGACCTTTCTTCTTTTCTAAAATAAACCTTTAAAGCTGTAAATCCTCTAGCTGCATCCCACAATTTTTGATGTATTTCATTTTCGTTAACATTTACTTTTAAATATTTTCTAATTTCCCTTGGAATTTTTCCTTTGACCCACAGGTAATTTCAAAATATATTAAATTGCAAAGTAACTGAATTATTCCATATATCTTATTGTTCTTTAATATAATTGCTTTCTTGTCAAAAAATATCTTCTGTGAAATTTCAATACTTGGGAGATTTTTTTTTAAAGATTTTATTTATTTGAAAGAGAGAGAGATCATGAGTAGGTAGAGAGAGAGAGGGGGAAGCAGGCTCCCTGCTGAGCAGAGAGCCTGATGTGGGGCTCGATCCCAGGACCCTGAAACCATTACCTAAGCCAAAGGCAGAGGCTTAACCCACTGAGCCACTCAGACACTCTTTGGGAGATTTTTTGACTTGCTTTATGACCTAGCACACATTGCAGTCTGGTAAACTTAGCAATGTCCACTTGAAAAGACTGTGTGTTCTTCAGTTGTTTAGTGAATTGTTCTGCTAATGTCAGTTAGATAAATGTGGTTAATCAAGAGTTATTCAAATCTTTTGTGTCTTTCCTGATTTAGAAAATCTATCAATTACTGCCAGAAAGGTACTAAAATCTCCAACTATAATTGAGGTGTTATCTATTATTTCCATCAATTCTTATTTCATGGTTTAAAGCTCTGTTGTTACACACATATTCAATTGTGATTCTTATGTCTTCCTGATAAATTACTTCTTGTATAACATATCTCTCATTATTGCAGTACTATCTCCGAGTAATACTTTTCCTTGAGTCTACTTTACCAATATTAATATAGCATCCCAGATTTTTGTTTACTTATTTCATCATGTATCTTTTTGTATTTTTATTTTCAAAAACACTGTGTGTCCCATGTGTGCATGTATGATATTCATCTATAAATATATATGGCATGCCATATATACATATATAAATATATGTATATACAATATACATATTATATATGTATAAATACATATAACATAAATAAATACAAATATATATACATATGTATACATATATACATATAAATATATATACATATAAATATGTTTTATTTATTTTTCTCCTCTCTTGCAGATAGCGCATAGTGGGGTCTAACTTTTTTATCTAATTTGAAAATCTCTGCATTAGTTGGAGTGTTTCTAGGTGTCTTATTATAATTATTGAATGTGATTAATGACATGCTTTAAGTCTACCATTTTATTACTTTGCTTTCTGCCTATGTCCCCTGTTCTTTGCTCCCCTAATCTTCCTTTTGTCTGTTTTTGAATGAACTACTGTAAAAACACACAAAATCATTTTATCTGCTCCCTTTTACTTTCCATGAAACTTTTAATGGTCACTATAGAGATTTCAATATATATCCTTAATTTTTCTCAGTCTACTTAACATCAACACTGACCACTTCATATAAAATGTGGTAACTATACAATCTGTGGATTGCCTTTTTTTTTAACAAAATTTTTAAAATTTTCAAAAAGTCCAAACTGTCTATTTTTTTCTTGGTGTCATATCTAAGAAATCATTGCCAAATCTAATGTCAGGAATTTTGTCCAGTTTTCTTCTAAAAGTTTTATAGTTTTAGTTCTTATATTTGTGCCCTTGATCCATTTTCAGTTAATTTTTATACATGGTGTTAGGTGAGGGTCCACTTCATTCTTTTGCATGTGGATATCCTGTTACCCAGCATTAATTGTTGGTTCTAACAATACTTTTGTGGACCACTCAGGATTTCCTATATATATAAGAGCCTTTCATCTGTAACCATAGTTTTATTTCTTCTTTTGCCTGATATGGATGTCTTTTATTTATCTTTCTTGCCTAATTCCTCTGGCTAGAAGTCCTAGTATTTGAACAGAAGTGGTTAAAGTGAACATCCTTGCCTTGCTCCTAATGTTAAAGGAAGTTTTCAGTTTTAACTTCAATAACATGCAAAAGCTCTCCTCCTTTACAACTATATCCTCACACCTTTCAGTTGTTAATGTCACAAAATGATATCTTTACACATTGTGTAATTTGATAATAATCTAATATAATTTAGAATAATCTAATAATTCTTTTAAATGTATTAATCTCTTAAATTATGTAGAAAAATATGTTGGAGTTACAAAACAAAGTTGTAATAATACTAGCTTTTAGTATATGTGCTGCCGAAGCGAGCACATAATACTAGCTTTTAAACTACTATTTTTTAAATGTATCAGTCTCTTCAGTCATGTAGAAAACAAAAAGTAGAGTTACAAACCATTGTTATAATATACTAGATTTTAAAATTTCTCAGGTATTTAACTTTACTGAGATCTTTATTTCTCCATATGGCTTCAATTTACTATCTAGTGACCTTTCATTTCAACTTGCAGTATTTCCATTAGCATTTATTGCAGGGGAGGCCTAATGGTAACAAATCCCCTCAGCTTTTGTTTATCTGCTAATGTTTTAATTTCTCCCTCACTTTTTTTAAATAAAATTTTTTAAAGATTTTATTTATTTATTTGACAGACAAAAATCACAAGTAGGCAGAGAAGCAAGCAGAGAGAGAGGAGGAAGCAGAGAGCCAGATGTGGGACTTGATCCCAGAACCCTGGGATCAAGATCTGAGCTGAAGGCAGAGGCTTTAACCCACTGAGCCACCAAGGTGCCCCTCTCCCTCATTTTTGAAGGGCAGTTTTACTAGATAAAAAATTCTTGGTTGACAGGGTTTTTGTTTGTTTGGGTTTGTTTGTTTGTTTATCACATTAAATATGTCATCTCACTGTCTTCTGGCATGGCCTCCAAAGTCAACCAATAACTCACCAATTCACCAATAATAATTGCTGAAGGCAAGATCTACAGATTAGTGCTATAATTCTAAGGCAACATTTTAAGGAGAAACAGAATATGTGCATAACCTTGAAATATCTACCCCAAAATGTTTATTAAGAATTATGCTACTTTTTGGGCGCCTGGGTGGCTCAGTGGGTTAAGCCGCTGCCTTCGGCTCGGGTCATGATCTCAGGGTCCTGGGATCGAGTCCCGCATCGGGCTCTCTGCTCAGCAGGGAGCCTGCTTCCTCCTCTCTCTACCTACTTGTGATCTCTCTCTGTCAAATAAATAATAAAATCTTTAAAAAAAAAAAAAAAGAATTATGCTACTTTTTAACATATGTCCAAAAATCTTTGATATTTCTCCTACCAAGATGTGGAACTTAATTCCACTTCTCAAATGTTAGATCTAGTGACATTTCTATTGAATAGAATACAGAAAGGGAAAAATATTAACTTTATGGCAGAGAAACATGATCAAGCATTGCCTTAACCAAATATTCAAGGTTAACGTAACCAATAATAAGTCATATTGGTTTCATGTGCCCCTAAAATGATAAGAACACATTGCTTCTATAGTATTCTTCCCTCTAACTCATAACTCTTGACTAATAATGAAAAAAATGTATTAAAATGTACCCATGTGATTTTAATTTACACAGGTGAATAAGTGACAACATGGAGAGACTTAATATCCTTGAAAGAATTTATTACTTACAATTCCCAAGAGAAAGGGATATGCCATGCCAAGCAGGACCGCATAGGGAAGCACCAAATTTGGTCAGGATGGAGAAGTAGGAGCGAGGGGGAATCATGGCCTAAAACTATTGTATTTTCCATGGAATAGACAAGACAGAACAGGAGAAACAGCTTAGGACTGGTTACTTCAAATAACATCAACTGACTCTGAGCCAGAGTAGTCTGGTACCTGGCCCTGGGTGATTTAAAGTGGAGGAAATGTTGGTTTAGTATGTGAGAGTTATATAAAGGCCATGGTTGAGAATACAGACTAGAATTGGTTGGAGGGTATAATATGATTCCCATGTAGCTGTGACTGCTAGATCATAAGAACTCTGGGTTTTAGTCTGGCCCTGTCATCTATGGATACAAAATAAAATACATGATCTAAGAAAACACAGAACAAAACACATTACATAAACTCATTTTGAGGAATATTCTACAGAATAGTCTGAGCAGTACTCTTCAAAACTATCTAAGTCATGAGAAACACCGAGAAACTGTCTCATATTGGAGGAGACTAGCTAAATAGAATGGTATGGTGTCCAAAATTGGATCTTGGAACAATAAAGAAAATCAGTAGGAAAAGTCAAAGAAAATTTCTACTTTAGTAACAATATTGTCCTAATATGAAATTCTTAAATAAAGATACAATGATTATATAAGACATAAACATAGGTTAAGGGTGTATGGAAACTATTCTATCTTCACAACACTTCTATAAAAGTTTAAAATTCATTCAAAATAAAAAATTTAGGGAGGAGTCAAGATGGCGAGGAGTAGCAGGCTGAGATGACATCAGGCAGCAGGAGATCAGCTAGATAGTTTATCAAACCATTCAGAACACCTACAAATCCAACAGGAGATCGAAGAGAAGAAAAGCAGCAATTCTAGAAACAAAAAATCAACCGCTTTCTGAAAGGTAGGACCTGTGGAGAAGTGAATCCAAAGTGACAGGAAGATAGACCGCAGGGTGAGGGGCCAGCTCCTGGCAAGCAGTGGAACAATGGAGCACAAAATCAGAACTTTTAAAAGTCTGCTCCACTGAGGGACATCACTCCAGAGGCTAAGCTGGGGTGGAGCCCACGTGAGGACAATGTGATCTCAGGTCCCGCAGGGTCACAGAAGGGTCAGGGTTGTCTGAGTGTCACAGCTTGCAGGCATGAGAGCAGGAAAGCCGGCTACAGAGACAGAGCCGAGGAGTGTGATCTCAATTTGGGGTTACCTTAAACTGTGATCAGTGGCACAATCATACCACTGCTCTTTGAGCAGGGACCCCAAAAGTGGCAGATCCAGGGAGGACCCCCCCCCCCGGAAGAGGGACAGGGATCTGCTGGGATTGGAGACTACAGGTGGGGCTGTGTGCCAGAGACAGAGACGCTTGGTCACTGGGTGAGCTCAGAGCACAGCCAGAGGCTAGGGAGATGGGAGTGATTAAGCGCTTTTCTCCAAGGTTGCACTGAGGAGTGGGGCCACAAGCTCTTGGCCCCTCTGGCCAGAGATTGGGAGGCTGCCATTTTCATTCCTGTCCTCCAGAACTCTACAGAAAGCATTCAGGGAACAAAAGCTCCCAAAAGCAAACCCTAGCAAATTACTTAGCCCAGCCCCTGGCAAGGGCAGTGCAATTCTGCCTCGGGCACAGACACTTAAGAATCACTATAACAGGCCCCTCTCCCAGAATACCATCAAGAAATCCAGCCAAGACCAAGTTCACTTATCAAGGAGAACAGCAGAATTCCAGAGGAGGAGAAAGCAAAGTATGGAATTCATGGCTTTCTCCCATGATTCTTTAGTCTTGCTAAGTTAATTAATTTTTTTCTTATTCTAATTTTTTAAACTTTTACTTTATCCTCTTTTAAAGTTTTTTAACTAGTTTATCTTAATAATACCTTTCATAAAAAATCTTTTTGAACCTTCATTATTATAGTCATATTTTATCCTTCATTGTATCTAACTTTATTTTTTGTATATATAGGGATTTTTCTAAAAAATTTTGGGATACGACTTCTTCTAATAGATCAAAATACACCCTGATTCTAGCACAGGGCTTTGTTCTAGTCTCCAGCCTGAGCAAATTTTCTCCACTTTTTCTTTCTTTTCCCAACCAACTTATCTTATCAACTCCTTTATAGAATTGTTTAAAAATTTTCATCTTTTTTTTTTAGATTTTATTTATTTATTTGACAGACAGAGATCACAAGCAGGTAGACAAGCAGGCAGAGAAAGAGGAGGAAGCAGGCTCCCTGCTGAGCAGAGAGCCTGATGCAGAGCTTGATCCCAGGACCCTGGGATCATGACCTGAGCTGAAGGCAGAGGCCTTAACCCACTGAGCCACCCAGGCACCCCTAAAATTTTCATCTTTATACTCATATTCCATCCCTACATCATGTTTACCCTTATTTGTGTGTGTGTGTGTGTGTGTGTATGTATTTTTTTCTTTCTTTAAAATTTTGGGATGTAGTTTCTTCTACGTAGTGGGTGGCTCTGTTCTACTCATCAGTCTAATATATATATATATTTTTTTTTCTTTTTTTTCAAACTTCTTTTTACCCCCTTCCTTCCCCCCCATGATTTTAGGTCTCTTCTGATTTGGTTAACACACATTTTCCTGGGATCTTTCCACTCTTTAAGTATTTTATTCTCTCCTTCATATATTCTTATCTGGATATAATGACAAAGTGGAAAAACTCACCACAAAAACAGAACAAGAGGCAGTACCAACGGCTAGGGACCTAATCAATAAGGCATTAATAATATGTCAGAACTAGAGTTCAGAATGATAATTATCAAGGTGCTAGCTGGGCTTGAAAAAAACATGGAAGATATCAGAGAATCCCTTTCTGGAGAAATAATATCCCTTTTGGGAGAAATAAAAGAACTCAAATCTAACCAAGTTTAAATAAAAAACAAACTATTAATGAGGTGCAATCATAAATGGAAGATCTTACTCCCAGGATAAATGAGGCAGAGGAGAGAATTAGTGATATCGAAGACCAAATGACGGAGAATAAAGAAGGTGAGCAAAAGAGAGACAAACAACTACTGGACCATGGGGAGAGAATTCAAGTGATAAGTGATACCATAAGATGAAACAACATTACAATAACTGAGATTCCACAAGAAGAAGAAAGAAAGAGAGGGGAAGAAGGCATATTGGAGTAAATTATGGTAAAGCATTTCCCTAACATGGTAAAGGGAATAAACATCAAAATCCAGGAGGTGCAGAGAACCCCCTCAAAACCAGTAAGAGTAGGTCCACACCCCATCATCTAACAGTAAAACTTACAAGTCTTAGTAACAAAGAGAAAATCCTGAAAGCAGCCCGGGACAAGAAGTCTGTAAAATACAACAGTAAAAATATTAGATTGGCAAGAGACTTATCCACAGAGACCTGGCAGGCCAGAAAGAACTAGCATGATATATTCAGAGCACTAAATGAGAAAAACATGCAGTCAAGAATACTATATCCAGCTAGGCTATCACTGAAAATAGGAGAGATAAAAAGCTTTCAGGACAAACAAAAACTAAAAGAATTTGTAAACACCAAACCAGCTCTACAGGAAATATTGAAAGGGGTCCTCTAAGCAAAGAAAAAGCATAAAAGTAGTAGACCAGAAAGGAATAGAGATAATATACAGTAACATCACTTTACAGGCAATAAATGGCACTAAATTCATATCTCTCAATAGTTACCCTGAATGTAAATGGGCTAAATGCCCCAATCAAAAGACACAGGGTATCAGAATGGATAAAAAAACAAAACCCATCAATATTCTGACTAAAGAAACTCATTTTAGACCCAAAGACACCACCAGATTTAAAGTGAGGGGGTGGGAAATACTTTACCATGCTAATGGACATCAAATGAAAGCTGGGGTGGCAATCCTTATATCAGATAAACCAGATTTTAAGCCAAAGACTATAATAAGGGATGAGGAAGGACACTATATCATACTCAAAGGGTCTGTCCAACAAGAAGATCTAACATTTTTAAATATCTATGCCTCTAACATGGGAGCAGCTAACTATATAAACCAATTAATACCAAAATCAAATAAACACATTGACAATAATGCGATGATAGTAGGAGACTTTAACACCCCCCACTCACTGAAATGGACAGATCATCCAAGCAAAAGATCAACAAGGAAATAAAGGCCTTAAATGACACCCTGGACCAGGTGGACATCACAGATATATTCAGATCATTTCATCCCCAAGCAACAGAATACACATTCTTCTCTAGTGCACATGGAACATTCTCCAGAATAGATCATATCCTGGGTCACAAATCAGGTCTTAACCAGTATCAAAAGACAGGGATCATTCCCTGCACATTTTCAGACCACAATGCTCTAAAGCTAGAACTCAATCATAAGAGGAAATTTGGAAAGAACCCAAATACATGGAGGCTAAAGAGCATCCTTCTAAAGAATGAATGGGTCAACCAGGAAATTAAAGAAGAATTGAAAAATTCATGGAAACAAATGATAATGAAAACACAGCAGTTCAAAATCTGTGGGACACAGCAAAGGCAGTCCTGAGAGGAAAATATATAGCGATACAAGCCTTTCTCAAGAAACTAGAAAGGTCTCAAATACACAACCTAACCCTACCCCTAAGGAGCTGGAGAAAGAACAGTAAAGAAAGCCTAAACCCAGCAGGAGAAGAGAAATAATAAAGATCACAGCAGAAATCAATGAAAAAGAAACAAACAAAAAAACCCAATAGAACAAATAAACGAAGCTAGGAGCTGGTTCTTTGAAAGAATTAATAAGATTGATAAACCCCTGGACAGACTTATCAAAAAGAAAAGAGAAAGGACCCAAATAAATAAAATCATGAATGAAAGTGGAGAGATCACAACCAACACCAAAGAAATACAAACAATTATGAGAACATATTATGAGCAACCATACACCAGCAAATTTGACAATCTGGAAGAAGTGGATGCATTTCTAGAGACACATAAACTACAACAACTGAACCAGGAAGAAATAGAAAACCCGAACGGACCCATAACTAGTAAGGAGATTGAAGCAGTGACCAAAAATCTCCCAACAAACAAGAGCGCAGGGCCAGATGGCTTCCCAGGGAAATCTACCAAACATTTAAAGAAGAATTAATTCCTATTCTCCTGAAACTGTTCCAAAAAACAGAAATGGAAGGAAAACTTCCAAACCCATTTTATGAGGCCAGCATTACCTTGAAAACCAGAAAAAGACCCAATCAAAAAAGAGAATGATAGACCATTATCCTCGATGAACAGAGATACAGAAATTCTCACAAAATACCAGCCAATATGATCCAACAGTACATTATAAGGATTATTCATCATGACCAAGTGGGATTTATTCCAGAGCTGCAAGGTTGGTTCAACATCTGCAAATCAATCAGTGTGATACAATACCTTAAAAAAAGAAAGAACAAGAACATGTGATACTCCCAGCAGATGCTGAAAAAGAATTTGACAAAGTACAGCATCCTTTCTTGATCAAAACTTTTCACAGTGTAGAGATAGAGAGTACATACCTCAATATCATCAAAGCCATCTATGAAAAACCCACAGCAAATATCATTCTCAATGGAGAAAAACTGAGAGCTTTTCTGCTAAGGTCAGGAACACGGGAGGGATGCCATTATCACCACTGCTATTCAACATAGCACTAGAAGTCCTATCCTCAGCAATCAGACAACAAAAAGAAATAAAAGGCATCCAAATCAGCAAAGTAGTAGTCAAACTCGCACTCTTTGCAGATTATATGATATTTTACGTGGAAAACCCAAAAGACTCCACTCCAAAACTGGTAGAACTCATAGAGGAATTCAGTGAAGTGTCAGGATATAAAATCAATGCACAGAAGTTGGTTGCATTTCCATACACCAACAACAAGACAGAAGAAAATTACTATAAAATACTCATGAAAGAAATTGAGGAAGACACAAAGAAATGGAAAAACATTCCATGCTCATGGATTCGAAGAACAAATATTGTAAAAATATCTAAGCTATTTAAAGCAATCTATACATTTAACACAATCCCTATCAAAATACCATCAATTTTTTTCCAAGAAATGGAACAAATAATCCTAAAATTTATATGGAACCAGAAAAGACCCCGAATAGCCAGAGAAATGTTGGGAAAGAAAACCAAAGTTGGTGGCATCACAATTCCAGACTTCAAGCTCTACTACAAAGCTGTCATCATCAAGACAGTATGGTACTGGCACAAAAGCAGACATATAGATCAATAGAACAGAAGAGAGAGCCCAGAAATGGACCCCCAACTCTATGGTCAACTAACCTTCGACAAAGCAGGAAAGAATGTGTAGTGGGAAAAAAGGACAGTCTCTTCAACAAATGGTGTTGGGAAAATTGGACAGCCACATGCTGAAGAATGAAACTGGACCATATTCTTATACCACACACAAAATAGACTCAAAATGGATGAAAGACTTCAATGTGAGACAGGAATCCATCAAAATCCTTGAGGAGAACACAGGCAGCAACGTCTTTGACCTTGGCTGCAGCAACTTCTTCCTAGAAACATCACCAAAGGCAAGGGAAAGGCAAAAATGAAGTACTGGGATTTCATCAAGATCAAAAACTTTTGCACAGTAAAGGTAACAGTCAACAAAACCAAAAGACAACTGACAGAATGGGAGAAGATATTCACAAATGACATATCGGGTAAAGGGCTAGTATCCAAAATGTATAAAGAACTTATCAAACTCAGCACCCAAAGAACAAATAATCCAATCAAGAAATGGGCAGAGGACATGAACAGACATTTCTGCAAAGAAGACATCCAGATGGCCAACAGACACATGAAAAAGTGCTCCACATCGCTCGGCTTCAGGGAAATACAAATCAAAACCACAGTGAGATACCACCTCACACCAGTCAGAATGGCTAAAATTAACAAGTCAGGAAATGACAGATGTTGGCAAGGATGCGGAGAAAGAGGAACCCTCCTATGCTGTCTATGGGAATGGAAGCTGGTGCAACCACTCTGGAAAACAGTATGGAGGTTCCTCAAAAAGTTGAAAATAGAGCTATCCTACGACCCAGCAATTGCACTACTGGTATTTACCCTAAAGATACAAACGTAGTGATCCAAAAGGGCATGTGCACCCCAATGTGTATAGCAGCAATGTCCATAATAGCAAAATTATGGAAAGAACCTAGATGTCCATCAACAGATGGATGGATAAAGAAGATGTGGTGTATGTATATACAATGAAATACTGTGCAGCCATCAAGAGAAATGAAATGTTGCCATTTACACGACATGGATGGAACCAGAAGGTATTACGCTAAACAAAGTAAGTCAATCAGAGAGAGACAATTATCGTATGATCTCTCTGATATGAGGAATTTGAGAGGTGTGGGGGTCATGGGGGGTGGGGAGGGAATGAAACAAGATGGGATCAGGAGGGAGACAAACCATAAGAGACTCTTAATCTCATGAAACAAACAGGGTTGCTGTGGGGTAGGGGGGTTAGGGATAGGGTGGCTACATTATGGACACTGGGGAAGGTATGTGCTATGGTGAGTGCTGTGAAATGTGTAAGCCTGATGAAACTTGTACCCCTGGGGCAAATAATACATTATATGTTAATTTAAAAAGTAAGAAAAAAATAACTATATAAAATGTTATATAAATGTAAATTTATAAATGTTATATAAATAATAAGTATAACTATAAATAAAGAAAATGTTATATAAATGTAAAAATTTTATATAAATGAAAACTATATAAAATGTAAATGTAAAATGTAAACTATATAAAATGTAAATATATATAATGTATTTTATATAAACATATAAATTGTAAATAAATAAAATGTACTATATAAAACATAAATATATAACATACATATATGTTAATAAAAATGTTTTAAAAATAACTATATAAAATGTAAATATGTACATATATATACACATATATATATGGCCAGAAGTTGGTTATAATACTACCATCTTTTTTTATTATGTATAGGATCTATGATGGTATCCCTTCGTTCATTCCTAACATTGGTCATTTGCATATTCTTTTTTTTTTTTTAATTTACCAGTCTAGCATTAGTTAAATTGATAAAATTAATTTTATCAATTTAACTAATGTTTTCAATAACAAACATTCAGCATTGGCTATTTCCTCTATTCTTTTAAATACCTCATTCATAACATGCTTATATTTTTATTTTCCTTCCTTCTACTTACTCTAGATCATGGGTTTGCAAACTACATCCCATAGGACAAATCTAGCCCAATTTTTGTTTTTGTAAGTAAAATTTTATTGAAATAAAGTCATACTTGTGAGTAGCTACAATAGACCATGTATGACCTGCCCAGTCCAAAGTATTTATTACCTGGCCTTTAACTGGAAAAGTTTACAGACCTCTGCTATAGATTTACTTTGACTTTCTTACACTAGCATAAAGTGGAAATCTATGCCATTGATTTAAATTTTTTCTCCTTTTCTAAAAGAAACACTTAAAGCTATCACTTTTTTCTCTAAAGGTGTTTTAACTATAGCCTGTAAATTTTAATATATCATATTTTTGTTATTCAATTTAAAGTATTTTTCTCATTTTCCTTGTTTTTTGGTACTTTAATCTACAGGTTACATGCAAATGTCTTAATTTCTACATATTTTCAGTTTTTAAATCTATCTTACTGATTTCCAATTTAATTCCACTGAGGTGAGCCAATGGTTTCTGAAAATTCATCAAACATATTTTGGATGCTGATCAACATGCACTTGAATTTAATGTATTCTACCAGTTTTACATTCAGCACTCTGAAAACATCCATTAGATTAAGATGGATTATGATCTTAAATTACACCACATTCTCTTTTTTTAAGATTTTATTTGTTTAGTTGACACACAGAGAGAAAGAGTGAAAGCGTGCACAAGTAAACCAAGTGGCAGGCAGAGGGAAAGGGAGAAGGAGGCTCCCCACTGAGCAGGGAGCCTGACATGGGGCTCAATCCCAGGACCTTGGGAACATGACCTGAGCTGAAGGCAGGCACTTTACCAACTGAATTACCCAGGCACTCCAAGTTATACCACATTCTTAATGATGCTGTGTCTGTTGTTTCATATATTGTTTTAAAATATCAAACTATGACTGTAGACTAGGCTATGTATTTAGTTCTGTCAGTTTTTGCTTCATGTATATGACTAATATACACACTTAAATTAGATTTTCCTAATGATTTGATCCTTTTATTATTATACAATGTCTCTTTTCTTTTGGTAATACTCTTGTCTTAAGGTCTACATTATCTGTTATCAGTAAAGCCACTCCAGCATTTTAATGCTTACTGTTTGATTGACATCTTTTTTAAAAATCCCTTTATTTTCAACCTATATGTATCTTTATTTTTAAAGTGCATCTGATAGAGGGCATATAGTTGGGTATAAGATTCTTCAGTCTGATAATCTCTGCCTTTTAATTGGAATGTTTAATCCATCTTTAATTGGAATGTTTAATCCATTTATATTAATGTAATTATTGATATGGTTAAAATAAATCTCTTTATTTATTCCTATTTGCCCCCATCTAATTCTTTTGAAATTGATGACATATATTTACTCTAATATATCCAAACTACCATTTCAACATGTAACCAATATGACATTATTAGATGTTTTACCTTCTTTTTTAAACTTTATTGAGGTATAACTGACAAATAAATTGCAAGAAAATCAAAGGCAACATCATGATGATATGATATACATACACACCATTCTGAACTGATTCCTCCCGTCTAATTAATTAACATTTCCATCATTTTGCAAGCTTGGCTTTTTCGGGGTTTTTTTTCTTTTGGTGAGAGCATTTAAGTTCTACTCTCATACAATATAGTTTTATCAACTGTAATCACCATGTTACACATTAGATCCTTAGACCTTCCTTATCATATAGGTGAAAGTTTATACTCTTTTACCAACTTCTCCCTATTTCCCCACCTCCCCATTCCCTGGCAATAATATTCTACTCTGCTTCTATGAGTTTGACATTTTTTGATTCCACACATAATAGAATCTAAATGCAGTATTTGTCTTTTTCCATTTGGCTTACCTCACTTAGAATAATGTCCTCAAGGTCCATCTGTGTGTTGCAAATGGAAACTGTTTAAGGTCTTATGTTCAAATCTTTAATCCATTTTGAGTTAATTTTCTGTGTGGTGTAAGATAAGGGCCCAGTTTCATTTTTTTTTTTTTTTGCCTGTGGCTACCCGGTTTTTCCAATACCACTTATTGAAAAGATTATCTTTTGCCCATTGTATATTCATGCCTCCTTTGTTCTAAATTAATTGGCCATACAGATATGGGTTTATTGCTGGCTCCTTCTCTAGTCCATTGATCTATGTGTCTGTTTTTATGCCAATACCATACAGTTTTGATTACTAAAGCTTTCTAATAAGTTTGAAATCAAAAAGTGCGGTGCCTCCAGCTTTGTTCTTGTCAGGAGTATTTTGGTTACTTGGGATATTTTATGGTTCCCTGCAAATTTAAGGAGTTTCTCTTTATATGAAAAATGCCAGTGGAATTTTGATAGGATTTGCCCTGAATCTGTAGATTGCTTTAGGTAGTACAGCATTTTAAAAATATTCAACCTTCCAAACCACGAACACAGAAAATATTTTCATTTATTGGTGTCTTCCTCAATTTCTTTAAACAACATCTTATAGTTATCTGTGTATAGGTCTTTCACCACTTTGGTTAAATTTATTGTTAAATATTTTATTCTTTTTATGCAATTATAAATGGATCATTTTTTAACTTCTCTGATAGTTCATTACTAGTTACAGAAACACAACTGTTCTTCTATATTAATTTTTGTCCTGTACCTTTACTGAATTCATTTATTCTAATAGTTTTTTGGTAGAGACCTTAGGGTTTCCTATATGCAATATAATGTCACCTGCAGATAGAGATAATTTTACTTCTTTTCCAATATGAATACCATTTATTACTTTTCTTACCTAATTTCTCTGGTTAGGACTTCCAATACTATGTTGAATAAGGGTGGTGAGAGTGGGCATCCTTGTCTTGTTCCTGATTTTAGAGGCATAGCCTACAGTTTTTCACCATTAAGATATTAACTATGATGCCACAATTTTCTCATCTATAAGTCTTTGTACTCCCCATCCCTTTGGCTAAAATGCCCTTTCCAAAGCCCTCCTCACTGCCAACTGTACACTCATTTTTCTCATGTCAGATTAATATATTCAGTCCTAGAGAAGCAGTCTTGAAATCTTTTAGACTTGTGATGTCCAATGTCATAGCCACTAGTCATAGATACCTACACCAAGTACTTAAAATACGGGTAGCCTAAATTGAGATGTGCTCTACATAGGAGATTGAAAGCTCAGTTTACAAAATTATAAAATTATGTTATTAATAACGTATATTGGTTACATATGAGATATTTTGGATGTATTGGGTTAATTAAAATATATAATTGAAATTTATTTTTATCTTTTTTAACTTTTTTAATGTAGCTACAACAAAACTCAAAATTATATGTGGCTTACATTATATTTTGATTGGACACACCTAGACTAGATGAGGAGGAGACCCTTTTTTCAATACCCTGTAGTGTTTTCTTTAGTAGTATTTATTTTATGCACTATGGTAAATTTTATCCTGTAGTAGACTACAAGCACCTAAAGAACAAGGGGCTGTCTTGTTAACATGGTGATTTCAGTGCTAAAATAAAAAAGTGAATCCCCATTATTCATAGACCTCATATTTGTAAATTTTCCTGTGCATCCAATTTACTTATAATCAGTACTAGCACTGCTTTCACAGTCATTTATGGACAAGCAGAGAACAGCAAAAGATAGAATCCATTCAATGCATATTTTCCTAGCTGAGGTCAAATGAGGTGATGTACTGCCTTCTTATTACAGCTGTCAAATTAAACAAGTGTTTCTTTTCAGTCTCTTTTCAGTTTCTTTCAGTGCCACTTCTCACATTTTCGTAACTTCTTTTGGTGACATGGCTATTTAAAATGGCCTTGGAGCATAGTGCTAAAATGCTGTGTAGTATTTCTAAGCACAAGAGGCTGTGATGTGTCTTATAGAGAAAATACATGTGTTGGATAGGCTCCTGCAGGCGTAATTATAGTGCTGTTGGCTGTGTGTTCTTAAAGTAAAACACACATAAAACAAGATTATGTATTGGTCAGTTGACAAAAATGTTATGACCAGAGGCTCAGAGGAACCTAACTCTGCATTTCCCCTAGGAGCAATGGTTCAGTATTTGCTGGTTTAGTATTCCAGCAACTTCACTAGAATTTACCGTATTTGCTGAATGAAGCCAGATCATTTGATTCCAAATCCAAATCTTATGCAAATGCAGTCGTGGTATTAGTTAAAGCAGTGATTGTGGAGCCAAACTGCCTAGAGTTCAATCTTGGCTCTCTGATTTGCTGTGTGAATGTGGGCAAATTACTTTTCTCTGTTTTTTTCTCACAATTAAAAATGTACATAAAACAGTAGTTGTTAATGGTTGCCAGGGGCTGGGTGTGGGCAGAGGGGACTGACCACAAGGAGGCAGGAGGAAACGTTTGGAATGAGGCAAATATTGTTTATCTTGATTATAGTGATAGTTACATAACTGTCTATGTTTTTCAAAACTCACAGAGCTAAAAAGGGTAAATTCTACTTTGTATAAATTATAACTTTAAAAAAGAGTAACAGTTAAGATTAAAAGAATAAAGGGGGACGCCTGGGTGGCTCAGTTGGTTAAGCAGCTGCCTTCGGCTCAGGTCATGATCCCAGCGTCCTGGGATCGAGTCCCACATGGGGCTCCTTGCTCCGCAGGGAGCCTGCTTCTCTCTCTGCCTCTGCCTGCCACTCTGTCTGCCTGTGCTCACTCTCTCTGACAAATAAATAAAATCTTTTAAAAAATAAAATAAAATAAAAATAAAGCACATGAAATATTTAATGCCCTACCCACTCACATAAATGCTAGCAATCATTCTGGTAACACTAGACAGGGAAAAATTAGGAGGTATAAGGAAAAGCTGGATGAACTCATGAACCAGGGTTCTAATTTGACTCTTTCAAATATTAGCTACAGGCTGATATTCGGTTTATGAGAGTTCCCTTGCTTATTATAAAGGTTAAATTCCTTATGTGTGAAATATCTGTCCAAACCCGAGAGCCACATAGTAATGCGAGAAAGAGGACTGACTCTTCATGAGACAGCAATTCAGAATTACAGGACCACATACACCGGGGAGTGTATGTCACCTCTCCAAAGAAGAATGCAGTGCACTGTGAAATGGAACATAAAGGAGCACATTTCTCTTAAGAACCTTGGTCCTTGGGGCGCCTGAATGGTTCAGTGGGTTAAAGCCTCTGCCTTCGGCTTGGGTCAAGATCCCAGAGTTCTGGGATCTAGCCCCGCATCGGGCTCTCTGCTCAGCAGGGAGCCTGCTTCCCTTCCTCCCTCTCTCTCTCTCTCTCTCTCTCTCTGCCTATTTGTGATCTCTCTCTTTGTGTCAAAGAAATAAATAAAATCTTAAAAAAAAAAAACAAAAAACCTCGGTCCTTAATCCTAGTCAAGTCTCTATTGGTTCCTGGTCGATTATGAAGACAACCCAACTGCTCTAATGGAGTATGAACATGCCTCAAACTCATAGGAATGCCAGTGCCGAGAGGAAAGAAGAGCCAAATTTATTGGAACTGTACTGGTCTGAGTTTCTGGGCGGGACTATGCGGTAGGAGTCGGACACCCATTCACGCCCATAGCTCCACAAAAGCCTACTGTGAGGAATGGGCTGGGTCATTTTACGCTGCTGTTTGGTTCCGGGATGTCTCAGCAGTTCCCACCCGCCAGGGCGCTGCTGACCCTGCCCAGGCACCCACTGCCAGAATCTCATGGATGCCTGGGGTCCCGGGAGCCGGTGGGGCTGAGCCGGTAATAAAATACTGCACTTGGGCTCTTCCTCGAGGAGCAAGTGTGGTTTCGACCACCAACGTGGGCCAGAAGTTCGACCCCAAAGTTCCCTCCATAAACCCCGCGGGACACCCGTTGAATTCGCGTGCCTCGCGCGTCCTGACAACAGTCGCGCGACAACCACCACGCACCTGAAAGCAAGGGCCACCAAGCGGGCGGTTTGGTTCCAGCTAACTTCAACTGGGACCCTGGCGCAACGAACCCAAAAGTTTGAGGTACAAGCTTACTTACCTTTGAGTTCACCCTCCGCAACCGCACTCCAGAAAGTGCTCTTCACGCCGGAAGTGCATTAATCCGCAGCACGTGGGGTTGCCAGGGCGCGCTTCACGTGACTGGGCGGGACCTCGGGAACGTTGTGACCAATGGTAGCCCGAGGGGGCGGTGCCTGTGACGCGCCGGGACCTATCCCGGAAGTGGGGCAGAGGTGGGGGCGGGAAAGGGCGGGGAGGCCGGGGTGTGGAAAGTGTGGCGGCCCCGCCCCGTCTCTTGGAACTGCCGGGGCCGCCACCGCTGCCGCCGCCGCAGCTGTAGGGGACCGGCGCCGGTGCGCAGGCGAAAGGATCTCTTTCCCTGCTGAAAGGTGAAGACAGGGGAAAGCTGGGGGGCCGGGACCGGCGCTAGGCAGAACCGGAGAAGGCGGCCGGAGAAGGCGGCCGGCGCCGAGTCCTGAACGAGGGAAGGAGGAAGGATGGCTGGGGAACGGAGGCTAGCGCGGGACCTGCTAGGGCTCAGGCCCATGCGGGGTCGGGCCCGGCTGGGCCCGGGATGCCGGCAGGACAAGGGGGCGCCTGAGAGGCCCGGGCGACGGCACGGCAGGCTGGAGGGCGGAATGCAAGCGCGCTGCCAGAGGGCCAGGTGCTTTTGGCTAGGACCCGTTATCCCCATCCTTCGCGGGGACTTGCGGCCTGGGCTGGGTCCCCCGCAGTGGGATCAGGGCGGCGGCGGAGGGCCGGGTGGCGCGGCGCGATGCGGGAAGGTCGCCGGCTTCTCCTGCGGTGGGACAATGGGGGCCGGGATTTGCTGCCCCCAGCGCGGGTGAGTGCCCAGGGCGAGTATCCCCCTAACCCCCAGCGAGCTCATCTGCGACTTCCCTCCCCATCTCCCCACTTCTCCGGCAGTGGTTGGAAAAGTTTATAGAGGCCGGAGTTAGAACGTGCCCACTCTTCTTGGGTGGGTGTTCTATAAATGAAAAAAATCTATTGATCCACGATGCTTGGAACGTAACCTGTCCGAGATGCGATGTTTCTCTGCCTACGTTCCGGTTGTTAAAAAGCAAACAAACTTTTTGCATAGTTCCCTCGGAAAAGCTACCATCTCCCCAGACCACCATGGCAGATGAAATTGATTTTACTACTGGAGATGCTGGAGCTTCCAGCACTTACCCTATGCAGTGCTCGGCCCTGCGCAAAAACGGCTTCGTGGTTCTCAAAGGACGACCATGCAAAATAGTGGAGATGTCAACTTCCAAAACTGGAAAGCACGGTCATGCCAAGGTAAGTGCCCTTCCAAATCTCTCTTTGCGTTGGGATTTTAATCATTTGTGTTCCGGTACGGAAAATGAGAGTTCCATATTTATAACTTTGCAATAACTACATTTTCTTCTTACCACAATTTCGGGGTGACCAGCTATTGCTTTGAACACTGCAAAGTAGCATTTCCTTTTTGGGCCCTTACAATGTTTCATTAGCTGGTAACTTGAAACTCTCCTGAATCCTAGTGACTTAGAATATCTATTCAGTTTAAAGATGAGAAATCCTGTTCTAACATTAACTTCCATTTCTCTTATGTACTCTTATAATTGAATTACTGGGCTGTATATTTAGAATATCTATTCAGTTTAAAGATGAGAAATCCTGTTCTAACATTAACTTCATTTCTCTTATGTACTCTTATAATTGAATTACTGGCCTGTATATGATCCTGGGTCTCCATATGTCACGAAAGTATTTAGTTGTTCACTGCTTCTCAATTCTATGACCACTGCATTTTATTTTTAAGAAAATAAAATTAGATGACCTTGGAAGGAGAAAGAATCTGTCATAATCAGCTTTGGTATTGTGCTGTGTGTATGTAATGAGTGATATACTTGGCAAAGATTACAGGTTTCCTGTTCTCCCTTCTTTGTTAGGTTCACCTTGTTGGAATTGATATTTTCACTGGCAAAAAATATGAAGATATTTGCCCTTCTACTCACAACATGGATGTGCCAAATATTAAGAGAAATGATTATCAAGTGAGTACTAGCTTTCCTTAAAATGATGCTTTGTTTCTTAAAGTTGCAAATACATTCTATTGACTGTAATTTAACAAAAGCTGGTAGTAATTTTGTAGATTTTCTAACCAAATATTAGGCACCACCTACCTTAGAAATTGGAAAAATAGTGATATTTATCCCCTGTACCTTATCTAGAATTATGGTTAATTTGCTATTTTTAAAAATATTTTTGCATCTTTAGTTGAACATGTCTCAGACCACATGACTGCATATTGTGACTGAATAAGGTCAATGTTTAGGAAACTACTATTCTCTTTGTTGTAAAATACTGCAAAACTAGATAATTCCCTCCCCAATGTTTTATTTCTTTTCACTTCTCAAACCTAAGATTTTTAAGAAATCATTGGAATTCATGTTCCAACACCCAAGTTTGTGTATTAATGAATGTATGTCAGAATTTGGTATTCTTAAATAGGAAGTAAGTTGAAAGCCATTAATATAAAGAAAGTACATGGCCACTGCAAATGGTAAAGAAAATGCAAAACTATGTAATTGTTTTATTTACATTCAGTGACCATGCTGTGACCTTTAGTTAAATTATAGGTATATACTTCCAACTTCCAGTTCCAGTTATGCATTTGGATAGGTCATGTTTTTTTGTTTTTGTTTTTTTAATTTATTTGTCAGAGAGAGCAGAAGAGAGAGTGAGTGAGCACAGGCTGACAGAGAGGCAGGGGGAGGCAGAGGGCGAAGCAGGCTCCCCGCTGAGCAAGGAGCCCAATGCAGGACTCGATCCCAGGACGCCAGGATCATGACCTGAGCCGAAGGCAGCTGCCTAACCAACTGAGCTACCCAGGCGCCCCGGGATAGGTCATGTTTAATGATGGCATTTTGTTGGTTTGGAATATTGGTGGTAACCAAACCATTGACCTCATAGGATGTGGGAGCTCAGATTAATCATAACTAAAGTCTATCTTGTAAGTCTTCAATCTCACTGTCAAGCATACATACATAAAACTCTTTTCTGTTCGTTTTACCCAGTGAAAAATATAAGTGTGACACTTAGAGTTTTTTGTTCATTTTAAACTGATTTCTTACTACACCTTTTATTGTGTTGCATAATCTTTAAAGCATGCTACCATCAACTACAGTTAACATGTGATTTCCTTTTACTCTTTGTCCACATGTAAAAATATCTTTACATAGTTTTAGTCTAGTAAGCAGTTTTATATTTTTACTTTCCCTCTTATAAATGTTTTCAAGGTTGCTTTGGAGTCTTTGTAGAAATTTGAATTGTCTTATTATAATAATAGCATATGGGGTTTTTTTTTCATCAGGCAATTTGAGTTTGGATCTAGTTTTGTCACTTTCTAGCTGGATGACCTTGGACAAATTACACAATCTCTCTGAGTCTCAGTTTTCCTTTCTACAAAGTAAGGATAATATAAGGATTAAATGAGAAAATGTATCCCATAATTAATTACCTCATAACTAGATATGTACCAAAAAGTAGTTCTTTTCTGCTCCCCCTTTCCTTGTATAAATAAATATTCCATCTAATCATTCCATTATACTTGGGGCACCTTATTTAGACATGGCTTATAGTGGGTGCTCATTAAACATTTGTTAAATGCATATGGGAGTATTCATTAAAGTAAGTACAGTGCAGCTAAGGCTAAACGTAGAGTCTTCTTTTGCCAAAAATGGATTTCTCTTTTCATCCTTAACATGTGAATGCTTTGAATGTTCAGTATTCATTATATACATTAATATGCATTCAACATAGAATGCTTTTGCCTTTGAGTGTCTCAGAAAGATAGTATCAGTAATTTATTTAGTAATTACTACTATGATCAAATTAATCAATCATTGATTGGACCTCAAGATTTAACATAAAGGAAAAATTTGGTTTGGGTTTTATTTGGGAATATAGCAGGATATAGGGGAATGAGGTAAGTGAGCACAAGATTTTAAATAAAAACAGGACTACTGACAGTGTCAAGTCATGTAGGAGCCTTAGGCAAAAAGGAAAAATCAGTAATTCAAATTCAGTCTTATTTAAAATTTTGAAATTTTATTCATCATGGAATTTTTGCATTAATTCTAATTTTAAAATATTTGATCACTGAAAAGTTTTTCTGGTGCCACCTTAAATTTTGCACTCATTTAGTGCCTCATTTGCCTTATCCTGTCTCAACCTTTGGTATGTAGTCTACACTGTATCATGGATAAGAGAATGACTCAAGCCAGACAGGCTGGGTCCAAATCCTTACCTTAACACTTATGAATTATATGACCTTATATGGCAAGTTACTTAACCTCTTGTCTTTTTTTTCTCTATTTATAAAATGAGGATAAGAATAATAAACTCCTCATGGGATCATTGTGAGGTTTAATTAGTTAACACTTAGAGCAGTGCCTTGTACAGTAAGTACTCAGTAAGCACATCCTTTTGTTATCAAGTAAGCATATAATACTTATTTCTGTTCACTTAAAAAATTTAGCTCTGTGAGTCTTTTCAGTTATATTTATTGTGCTGTTGTAGTCTTCATGAACTTATCCACACTGAATAAATACAAGGTATGAACCTGGAGTTGGGAGGAAAAAGCTTTTATCGAAGACAATATTGGAACAATTGGCAAGTTTGAGTGGACTATATATTAAATAATATTTTAGCAATACTACATTTTTTAATTTTGAAAAATAAGCTGATTATATAAGAGTTTGCTTTCTTAGGAAAACACACTGAAGTATTAATCGCTAAAGAGTCGTGATGTTTGAACATCCCTCAAATGGTTCGGTAAAAAGAAGAAAAGAATAAGAATGTATACTGTATGTATTTTATGTATTCCTACACCCAGAAAGAGAAAAAATGCACAGGTAGTTAAATGTTAACAGTGGACAAGTCTGAGGAAAAGATATGGGAATTTGATTTATTATTTTTGTAACTTTTCTATATATCTGAAAATTTATAATTTTCATTTCATTTCTCTCTGTATCATTTCATTCTCTCATTTCTGTAGTTTAATTTTTAGACATGCGCAAAAGCAGAATTTCATTTCATTATCTTTGTAAAAAGATAAAATAATTTTCATTAATTCTATTTTTCTGTAGTTTAATTTTTGAAAACTTTTAATTTTATTTCACATAATTTATTTCACATAATTATTTTATTTATAATATACACATAATACATTTTATTATTTCACATAATTTATTTTATTTTAATTTATTTCATATAATTAATTTAATATATATTTAATAAGTAATTTACTTATTTGAGATGTTTAATTTTTAAAATATGTTTTACTAGATGTTCTATAATGTCTATACATCTTTTGTTTGAAATGCTTTTTATTTCATCCCACATTTTAACTTCTGAATTCTTAACTTTTTAGAAATAAAAACCACCATTATATAAATAAATACTGAGTATCAGTATTATTATTTGGCTTTTATGTTTTAGGCACTAATGACAATGGAACCTCTAATTCTTAAAATAGACAAATTCTACTTCAGAGAATTGCTAAAAGGGCTAAATCAAAAAGATCTACCTTGTAAGCCTGTGGCTAATTGTTTAAAATTATACAATAAATGGTCTGGAAAAACTGGACAACCACATGCAAAAGAATGAAATTAGACTATCTTACATCATACACAAAAATTAACTCAAAATGGTTTTAAAGACTTGAATGTAAGACCTGAAACCACAAAACTAGCAGAAAACATTGATGGCAAGCTTCTTGACATTGGCCTTGGCATTAAGTTTTTGGATCTGACACCAAAAGCAAAGGCAGCAAAAGCAAAAATAAACAAAGGGGACTACCTCAAACTAAGAAACTTCTGTACAGCAAAGGAAACCATCAAGAAAATGAAAGGGCAATCTACTGAATGGGAGAAAATATTTGCAAAACATATATCCAGTAATATCCAAAATATATGAAGAATTCAACTCAGTGGGAAAAAACAAACAAACAAACAAACAACAACAAAAACCAAGCAATTTGATTTAAAAATGAGCAGAGGATTTAAGTAGACATTTTTCCAAAGAAGAGATACAGATGGCCAACAGGTATAGAAGAAGTTCAACATCACTAATTGCCAGGGAAATTCAAATTAAAATCACAATGAGATATCACCTCATACCTGTTAGAATGGCTATTATCAAAAAGACAAAAAGTAACGAGTGTTGGAGAAGTTTGGAGAAAAGGAACCTTCATGCACTGTTTCTGGGAATGTAAACTAGTACAGCCACTATTGAAAACAATATGGAGGTTCCTCAAAAAATAAAAGTAGAACTACCATATGAACCTGTATACCACTTCTGGGTATTTATATGAAGAAAATGTAAACACTAATTTCAAAAGATACATGCAACCAGATGTTCATTGCAACATTATTTACAAGCCAAGATATGGAAACAATCTAATTGCCTATTAATGGACAAATGGATAAAGAAGATGTGACATATATATACATAATGGACTACTCAGCCATAAAAATGTTGGGAAATGTTGACATTTGCAACAACCTGGATGGACCTTGAATGTATTATGCAAAGTGAAATAAGAGAGAGAAAGAGAAATAGTATTTGTATGATTTCACTTACATGTGAAATTAAAAAACAAATGAACAAAAACAAAATAAAACTTACAGAGCAGATTAGTAGTTGGTTATTAGAAAGGAAGGGGGTGGGAGATGAGCAAATGGGTAAAGTGGGTCAATTGTATGGTGACAGATGGTAACTAGACTTATCGTAGTGATCACTTTGTAGTATATACTAAGATAGGTATGATCCAAAAAAAAAAAAACACTACACTTCTGCCTCAACCTCGTTTCCCATTCCTCTATCGGCCACCTTACATGTGTTTGAGTGGCATAAAGATGAATTAAAAGCATTAGTGGTTGCTTTGTAGGATGATCTTTTGTTTTTGAGATTTTTAGACATGCGCAAAAGCGGAAATCTCTTGTTGTGGTATCTGTGGAAAGCCGTAGCCAGATTTGGTAGTGCCATAGAAGGAGCTTTGAAATCTATCTCTGTGGTATGCTTGTGTTATGCCATAGTAATTACAGGAAGTTAAGGATTATATCTTTGACCCCTTTTGTGTTTGTCAATGTTAGCATCTTGAGTTCTGAACAACTGCCTTTTATAAAATCTGTTAAAAGTATAGGCATACTGATGGTGTACATGCTTTGAGAATAAATGAGTATAGCCTATTTCCTCATTCCTATAATAAAAAAAAATTGAGTGTTATCAGAACTGCCCTTTCGAAGGTTGGACTGGGTTTGTCATTAATGTCAACATTAGTGTTTGTCTTTTTTAAAAAAATCTAATGTTGTTAGTAGTAAGCTGAACACCCAAAATTTTCCACGAAAGTTTGTTGATAATCAAATTATAAAACACATGGTAATCATAGAAAACTAAAATTAACTTTATCCCCATGAATGGGGAAACCGTTAAATCAGTTACAATCTATTTATGCAGTTGTGAAGTGATTAAAGAGACTAAAGTAGGTCCTTAGTTTCCAATTTGGAAAGATTTCTAAGACATATTGTTAAGTGAAGATGTACCGTTTATTTTTTTTCTCTTGCCTCAAAAAGTAATATTTATTCAAAGAAAAAAAAAATGACAAGATGTCCATCCCATGGTTCCCTTCCCCCTCCATGCCTGAACCCTGGGTAGGGCTAGAGAGCAGGGCAGCCCCTCAGATAATGTCAGCAACATTAGGGACATCTCCTCAACGGAGGTGTTGTAGAAGGTGTCAATGTCTTGAAGAGTCCTCTGGCCATCTGTCACCATGTTGATGGCCACACCCTAAGAGCCAAATCGTCCACCACGACCAATTCTGTGGATATAGCTTTCCCCTTTGGTGGGAAGGTCATAGTTGTGACTAAAGAAACCTGCTATCCATTGATGGCCTAGTGTGAAGGGAGAGGATAGCTTCAGCATGTGAATGAGAAGAAGGCACAATCTATCCAGAAGGGATTGAAGTATATGTGTAGGCAGCCAAAGGAAGGCAAAGGAAACAAACATCCCCTCTCCCCCAACAACCTAAAGCATGCCAGATTTTATTCCAAGTTGCTACTTTCCTGGAGAGGGGCACAAGCAGGCCCTTTGGAAACGGAATCACTTTGGATTCCCTTTTATTTTTTTTTAAAGCAGTTATATTTGCATTGTGTACATAAATGTGAATTCTTTAGGGCATACTATATATAGATTTGGGGGAAGGTGGTATGCAGGAAGAATGGAACTTATACTTTTAGTCTCTACAGCTCTTATACTTTTGTATGTTCAGCATTTTTAAGCTCTAAGAGTATATTAATGTGTTACTGTGTACCTATACAAATTAATGTGGATTGCAACTTAACTATGTAAATATCACAAAGAGTGAATATAATCTAATCAGTGCAAATGATATAATTTCTTTTAATAGCTAATATGCATTCAGGATGGTTACCTTTCCCTGCTGACAGAAACTGGTGAAGTTCGCGAGGATCTTAAGCTGCCAGAAGGTGAACTAGGTAAAGAAATAGAAGGAAAATACAATGCAGGTGAAGATGTACAGGTAAAGACCTATGGGGAGATTGCTTTTTATAAAAACTTTGGCCTAATCTAGTTAGCAAAATATGCCAACTATGAAATACAGTTCTTAAATACTGCTGAAATGGAAAATGATATCTGTAAGAGTTTTCCCATGATACCCTTAAAGACCCATTACCAAAGAAAGTATTAAAGTTCACTTTTTGCTAGGTAGTCACTGCTAACCCCAAATTTGTTTTGAAGATCAGCATCTGCACTATTAAGAATGAGAAGAGTGTTATGGGAATGCTAAAACGTGAAGATGATTTACCCCACCTTTGTTATAACTCTCAGAAGTGTAACATCTAATGAATATTGAGGCAATTACAGCTCTTTTCTCCCTGTTCCCTGGAATATATCTTAAAACCACAATTTGAGAAATTTTACTTTGGAAATCTATGAAGGAAGTCGATTATCTAGTTTGGGATGCTTCTTTCCAAAGTCAGTTTGTATAAAATATCTGCAAATATCCAGTATGTGATAAGTAAACTATATCTTATATGTGTATTGCCTTCTAAATAACTTTTTGCCTGAATTTTTCCATTCTAGGTGTCCGTTATGTGTGCAATGAGTGAAGAATATGCTGTAGCCATAAAGCCCTGCAAATAAATGGGACCATCAGGCATGAGCAAAATGTTTAGGTCTGGACCAACCACAGATCTAAAGTTTGGTTCTAAGTTGTCACCAAAGCTATTGCCTTCATAAGCAACCTCATTTCTTTTTTAATTGTTTTGAAATTGTACTGAGTTAGTTTTACAGGCATTTGGTAATTTAAAAGAATCAAGATGTAAAATTCTGTTTTTTTTTAGTTTTGTAGTTGTCTTCCCTATACCTTTCCTGTGGTTTTCAGTGAGTCCAAGAAACAGATAAGATGGCTTCAGCAGATATGATTTGTCTGAGAAAATCGTTCCTGAATTTTAGTTGATAAATAAACCAGGGTTTTAAATCAGACAATGTAGCATCTAGTGGTATTGAAGTACCACATTTAAGTTGAATTGTTCTGCATTAATTTCAGACTTAAAGAATAAGTAGATTATGGATTGGAATTGTCACAGCTTCAGCCTGTGTGTGGCAAGCACAAATCCTTAATAGAAATCATGTTATCGAAAAGTATCGGTTATCTTAGTAGGCATGTGCAGCCATCTGTATTACCTCAGTCATACTTTTCTTTGCCAAATTGTTGGAGGACTAAACATAACCTATATAGTGATTTGATACCTGCTTATGGTTGACAAAGAGGCATGGAACTGTCTGGTGACTATTACTAGCAAGTCAGATTATAAAGGAGTCTGCAAGGGACAGTGGCACAGTGGGTTGGTTAGAGCTCCAGGTCTTTACTGGAGGCCTGTGTAATCAGCATAAAAATAGGAAGTTTCTTTCTAGTTATGTTTTTGCTTTTTCCTTTTGTTCTCTCTCTATATTTAAAGGAGTGACCTGCTTTATAGGATATTATACAGTGCTTTTTATCAATTATGTTAAATAGATTGTTGTTATAGTAGTCACTCCTTTCCAACCATTTTTAAGGAGATTTTTTTGACATTAAAATATTTGTCAGACAAAAACTGGAAATTCTTACTTTAAATTGGTTTGGAACATTGTTAAATTTATGTACACTTTTTCTAAAGTGAAATGAAAGTAAATCATGGAAGAAGAGTTATTTTATACGATAATTATTTTACTTATTTTAACAAGTACATGTATTTTTCTTCTGATTGTTATTTACTTAATTCAGTTACTGGTATGAAACATAACTAGGAAAGAATTCTACAAACCAAATTATTTTAAAAACTGTTTTAGGTGACTCAGCTACATTTCTCTTTAGTCTTTTAGATTTGTGTATATCTTATTTCCAGGATTCTAGACATGGTCACAGAGTTTGTGAGGACCTTTGATTTAATAACAATCATACTGAAATGAAATATAGAACAAAGTCACTACTTTACTAATACCTTCATTCTCTAAGACTGAATATGAAACCATTCCCATCATCCCTTGACCTCTGGAAGGCCTTTGTTTCTGTCATCTAGAGGAAAACATACATGATGCTGTAACTCATCTAATCAGTGACTGAATATAGCATTAGGAATAGAAGATCCCAGAGGTTTCAGTTACTTAATTTGCACCCAGTTTTAAATCTTGTATTGGCCTCAGCAAACCCATTTGGAGAAGAAACAAGATACTTTAAGAGAAATGCAAGGAGAATTCTAAAGCACAAGAAATACTGAGGTTGTAGTTCATCATTTTAGTGTCATATTTTAGCTTTTTCCTATCTAAAGCACAATTAGGAGTTAGGCTAAATTCTTTCCAGTATTCCGTTTAAGTATCTACTATATTCTGCTCTAGTTTTTTAGTACTCTGTACCATGTGTTTTACTTGTTGCTGGTTAGTATTGTTACCCACAGGAATCCCAGGAAGTTCTCAATCTGTGCTGCTTGCTGGTCATATTAATGTTCTGGTTTACTATTAATTCTGGATTAGCATGCCCTTGTTGTTCTTAACTTGTCAAACTTCATATAAATACATATCCAATTGTGAGGTAAGCATATATAAATTATAATAATGCATCTCTTATCTTCCTACCTTGAATGGCAAAAGCTATTTATGCATAAATATTTTAAGTACAATAATGAAGTGTAAATACTCTTCTGACATATAATTATAATATAGATTTTAAAGATACGGGACTGTTTATTTTCACATAAGTCAATATATGTTTCTCTAGAACAAAATATTTCATTTAGCAAAGCTTTATAAATTGTATTAAAAAGGAAGCAGGTAAACATATTTTTTAACATAGAACAGAAGTAACTTCATTCTTTTTTGACATCAGAAATATTAAAAGTTGATTCCTAGTATTTGTTGTACTTTTTTGTAGCAAATGTTAAATATCACAGGTTACCATGTATAGAGTGTAGACTGTCCTGTTGCTAGATTATACAATGATAAATCATTTTTGTCTGCAGGCATTTCACCAATTTATATACAATATTAACAAGTGAAATATTTGTTTCTTTCTAGAGCAACTTTCATTTCTACTGTGAAGACTTTGTTATATCTTATTTGCTACTACAAAGTTGTATACCCTCTGAAATAGATCAAGTCATTGCTACTTCGACTTAGCATTTGCATCATCAACATAATTATGATGTTTCTTTCACTCTCCCCTCCAAGGGCTGTCTGTCACTTGAAATCGTTGCTAACCAAGCTCTTGAATCCGTTACCATTTATGGTACAAAATACTGTACCAATGCTTTATAACGATTACCAAAACTCTCCTGCAGCCAGAGCATGATATCTTTAATAGGAGATGCTATCATAAAATGTTTAGGCTATAAAATTTGGGGACACAATTTTTCATTATAGCACAATATGAGAGTGTGCATATGCACACATAGCTTTGTATGTTTGTTCTTTTTACAAAATCCTTCCAACTCTTAAAAGTACTGTAGTCTGGTAGTGCCTCAAATGTTGGTAACTTTTTTTTTTTTAATTTACTTTTCCAGAATTTGTTTTTGTACCTAAAGTTTCTCAATTAGATTATTTCTAGTTGAGCTGCAATTTGAATGCATTGTTCTCAGGGCTGTTTGTGCTAAGAGCTGAAGTTGCATTATTTTAAAGCTAACTGCCTGAAAATATATTGCAAAAATTTCCCAAATTATAATACAATGATACATGCAAATAGAAAAATCCTTAACATCAACATACTTTACCTATATGCTAAGTATTAAAGAGAAAAAATGGGAACACTGGTAACTTCTATACTGGAATCTTGCCATATTTTTTTCATTTTGGAATAGAATTTGGTAGTCTTATCTTAGAACCCAAACCTTAATGATATATCTGAAAGCATTCCTTTGGCATGGACCCCAAAGATAGTCTTTAGAGCCAGAGAAAGATGTAGTGGTTCTCAAACATATTTAGGGATAACAGATCAAAAATTCATAATGCTCTTTTGTGTACATGAAAATGTTTACATACTGAATTCTATAGTATGAACTGGAAACAAATTTACTATGAGAAAATGTGGCTCTTGGGCAAAATAAGAGCAAACTATAAGCATATTTCCATAAACCACGTGTTATATTGAACTGATCAACAAATTAAAATTTTCTAACTTAGGCATAATATTTTATAGTTTTTAAGCCTTTTTTTTCTCCTAGCATTCAGACAAGTAATAGACAACAAAGGCTATGAAAACTTTATTGTGGAAAAAACCTTAAAATTGAGGAAATTTAATCTATTAACTTTATTCTATTAAATTTTTTCCCTGAATTGGATATATGGCATCATTATTTGATTTTAGCAGGGAACATTTGGATTTAGCTTATGGAACACAGATGTTCTGTGAGAACATGACTTGAAGTCACTATATAATTTAATGTTTCCCTATTAAGTATACAACTAGACATCAACTTAACTACCAAGTGAGGTCAAGTGCCTGAAAAGTGCTATCTACATCTAATTAGCTAGTTTTCCTTATGTCAAAGATGCGTCTTATAGCAATGCATATCAGGCTTTCACCTACTAGAAATATACTTGTTGCCAAACTTTACCCACCACCACTATTCCTCTCGCCTTAGAATTGGGTGAAACCCATATTACAATTGAGAGAGAGGTTCTTTTATTTATATGAAGAAGTCCCTAACACTATTTCTTGGTATTGGTAGAATTAGATTTAATCTTAGTTTGAGATTGTATTTTTTAAAAACTCTGGATACTAAACTATATTCAGTGATGAATGTACAGCTTGTTGTAAGTCATAGTTATGATCTTTCTTGAGAGGAATTCTTTATTATGGTTAATACCTACTATAAATAAGCACTCTTGTGCTTGTTGTAAAATATAATGCAAATACTAGTTCTATGCTAGTACAGTGAAAATGACTAGTTCCATACTATTATGTACCTGTGTTCTCCTCTCCAAAAGGAAAATAGTTGAAATGGCATTGTCTAATCCAGTGGCACGATATTAGTAACACACTTGGTTTTAGGTATAGGAGAATTCTTGCTTTTATCTACAGAGACTCATGTTTTAGCTAAAACTTTAAAATCGTAAGATCTGTAGTATGGATATTATAATTGTGCATTTTACATTTCAGAAATGGGTAAAATTCAAATGTTGACTTTGGGTATACTAAAATATTGAAATCCTTTACATTATAGATGATGAACATCAATTGTAACTTTTTGTTACATTAAGTTATATTTGTCTGGTAATTTCATCAGTTATATTAAATAAAAGTAAAGTCAACTTAACAGCTTGCCCTATTCTTGTACATATACATTCCTAAAACCATTTTGTACTAGAAAATAGGGTAGATTAATATATTTAGCGCTATTAAAAGAAAATCTAACTTGTCTTTACCATGTTTTTATAGTCTGAATCCTTACTAGAGAACACCCTAGCTTTATGGCTAAGGATGTTAATTTTTAAATTTAGTTCTATATTTGAGTACAATTTTGTTTTTATTTTTAAGCTTTTAGTAGTTTTAAAATATGTAAAATAGCCCCATGGTTCAAAATTCTGTAGTTACAAGAGTGAAAACATATTCCCATCTTCATCCTTTTCCTTGCATTCTTCCAAAGAAATTTAATGCAAGAGCAATTAATGTCCCTCCCCTACCTCTGATCTCCCAGACTCAGGTGTTCTCTACCAACATTGCTCTCCTCTTTCCACAGTGATATGGATGGCGTGATGAGTCCCTGAAGCAAACCCTTCATCCTTTTTCCAATTCTATGTGTAATCTACACCATTTGGACAGTTTTATCCCTAGATAGCCCAACCGTTTCTTCCTCTTACACACTGTACCATTCTAGAACATCTCCCACTCTAGCATATGAGCCATGCCAAAGGACTACCATGGCAGTTGGTATGGGGCCTCATATCCATGGCCAATATTTTTGATATCCATACCTTTCCAAATCCAGTGAGATAATTGTGCAATAAAGGAAGTACCAGATTAGAGTCTTCCAGCTCTTAGTCCCATTCTTTTTGCCATTTACAAATACCAGTAGCCTGTTCTCCCAGAAGGAAGCATGGGAGGAAAAAAAGAAGGGTGAAAAAGCTAATTATTTGTTAGGTGTCAGCCTGTCTTAATGTCCTCTCCTCTATCCCCAATCTTGTAATTAAGCATTCTATCCAAATAGGAGGTGTTCTGTGGAATTGCCACGTTTAGAACTCATACTATCTATCTAAAGTATATGTTTCACTAGGAATTTAAAATATCTATATGTGTACTGCAGAGATATTGTGGGCTTGGTTCCAGACCACTGCAATAAAGCAAATATCAAAACAAAGAGAGTCAAATGAATTTTTTGGTTTACCAGTACATGTAAAAGTTACATTTACAGTATACTATAGTCTATTAAGTGTGCAATCCCATTATGTCTAAAAAGGCAAGGTACATACATGAATTAAAAAAAACCTTATTGCTAAAAAATGCTAACCATTATCTGAGCTTTCAGCAAGTCATAATCTTTTTGCTGGTGGAGAGTTTTGCCTGTGTTGATGGCTGCTGACTAGTCGGGTTGAGTAACTTTGGCAAGTTATTAAAATAAGGCAACAATGGAATTTGCTGCATTATTCCTCTCGTAAACCATTTCTCTGAGGCATGCAATGCTATTTGATAGCACTTTACCCATAGTAGAACTTCTTTCAAAATTGGAGTCAATCCTCCCAAACCTCAAACACTACCGCTACTGTATCAACTTTTATATTCTAAATCCTTTATCGTCATTTCAATAATCTTTACAGCATCTCCACAAGGAGTAAATTCCATCTCGAGAAACCCGCTTTCCTTGTTCATAAAAAGCAATCCCCAAAACATTAAAGTTTAATGTGATTTTAGCAATTCAAATATGGTAATAATGAAAAAGCGAAATATTGTGAGAATTACCAAAATGTGACACAGAGATATGAAGTAAGCAAATGGTGTTGGAAGAAATGATGGGTTTGCTGGACTCAGTTGCTACAATCTTCAATCTACAAACAACAACAAGAACAACAACAAAACAACAAACAAGTATCTGTAAAGTGCAGTAGAGCAAAGCACCAGATGAGGTATGCTAACACTCCCCTGATACATTCAGCAGGATCAGTTGCAACCACTGAGTGTGTTTGGGCTAAAAGGGGCCCATCTACAAGGTTACATTAATTCATTGTCCAATTTGAGATTTATTTCTGGATCCAGTTAAAATAATTTTGGGGCCACACCCTGGGCATGTCGACTTGTGTCTCACTGTTTTGGAGGGCCGAAAAAGCTTGGCAACCTCAGTTGCCCTCAGATTCCTAGCACAGATTCTAATTAGGAGAATGGAAGCTCACCTACCTAACACGTTGTTAGGTTATTCTTCATTCACAGTTATGCATATGAGTTTCACTTAAAATTGCTGTCTCTGTAGTTCATTTTAATTGCTGTGCAATCAATGAGATAAATCTTTTGGAGACTTTACATACGTATCAATAACACCCTGTTATTAAAGAATATACCTTCTTTTCAAAGGCAAATGGAACTCTCAGAATAAAGAATATTTAGGACACAAAACAATAGTTTCTATAAGGTAGGAATATTTAAAATAACACTCTGATACCAATTGCAAGTGAAATTAAAAACAAAATTGAAAAATAAGAAAACTCTTTTACCTGGAAATTTAAAGACCTGTTACATAATTCTATGCTGAAAAGGGTAATACAAACAGAAGCAATTCCTGAAATACAAAGATAGTGAAAGCACTGTATATGATCAGAATCTATATAAAGCAGTAGGGGGAAAAAAATATGTAGGCTTAACACCTGTATCAGTAAAAATGAAAGAATGAACATAAGTGAAATTAAAGTCCTAAATCAAACAACTAGAAAAATAGCAGCAAATAAACCAAAAGAGAGCCCAAGGGAAGAAATTATAAATATAAAAGCAGAAATTGGTGAGGTGAATAGAAAGATACCACATTAAAAAAATAAAATTCTGGTCCTTTGAAAAATTAACAAAACAAACCCCTGGCCAATTTATTTAAAGCAGAGGAAGAAAACACAAATATAAAAAAATGAGAAATAATAGGAGGAATGACTAATAATGCAGAGGAAATAAAAATAAAACAAAATTTATTCAAATTTGAAAAACTAAATGATATATGATATAATTTCATAAGAAAATATGGTTATTAGTGTCAACCTTAGTATAAATAGCCTAAACAGAATATTTTAATAAAGAAATGAAAAAATTATCAAGAAACCATCCCAGGGGCACCTTGGTGGCTCAGTGGGTTAAAGCCTCTGCCTTCGGCTTAGGTCATGATCTCAGGGTCTTGGGATTGAGCCCCGCATCTGGCTCTCTGCTCAGCGGGGAGCCTGCTTCCTCCTCTCTCTGCCTGCCTCTCTGCCTACTTGTGATCCCTCTCTCTCTGTCAAATAAATAAATAAAATCTTTAAAAAAAAAACTGGCTTGAAAGTCCAGCTCTGAATCCCTAATTGTGCTACTGATGACTACACTCAGAGTTTCCTCGTTTGGGGGTGATAATGAATACAGTGTATCAGTTAGGGATTTAATATAAAACACTTCAGTATTACGTTCAACAGTTTGGCTACTCGATAATGTAGATTATCAACCAAGCAAGTTAGGATAACTGATTTTATTTTATTTTACTTTTATCATTCTGTTGTAGATTCAGCAAGAATTTCAGTTGATAGTGTTTGGGAGGTTTCATGGCAAGAATGAAAATATGGAATCCTTGTGATTGATTTCTCTCTCTCTCTCTCTCTCTCTCTCTGTCTGTCAAATAAAATCTTTTTAAAAAATCCCACAAACATTATGGTCAAATAATCTTTGACAAAGCAGGAAAAAATACACAGTGGAAGAAAGACTGTCTCTTCAATAAATGGTGCTGGGAAAATTGGACAGCTATGTATAGAAGAATGGAGCTTGACCATTCTCTTACACCATACACAAAGATAAACTTGAAATGGATCAAAGACCTCCACATGAGGCAGGAATCTATCAAAATCCTAGAGGAGAACATAGGCAGTAACCTCTTCGACATCGGCCACAGCAACTTCTTTCAAGACATGTCTCCAAAGGCAAAGAAACCAAAGTGAAAATGAACTTTTGAGACTTCATCAATATCAAAAGTTTCTGCACAGCAAAGGAAACAGTCAACAAAGCAAAGAGGCAACCGACAGAATGGGAGAAGATATTAGCAAATGACACTACAGACAAAGGGCTGATATCCAAGATCTATAAAGAACTCCTCAAACTCAATACACACAGAACAGATAACTGTGTCAAAAAATGGCAGAAGACATGAACAGACACTTCTCCAAAGAAGACATGCAAATGGCTATCAGACACATGAAAAAATGTTCATCATCACTAGCCATCAGGGAGATTCAAATAAAAACCACATTGAGATACCAACTTAAACCAGTCAGAATGGCCAATTTCAACAAGACAGAAGACAAGTATTGGAGAGGATATGGAGAAAAAGGAACCCTCTTACACTGTTGGTGGGAATGCAAGTTGGTACAGTCACTTTGGAAAACAGTGTGGAGATTCCTTAAGAAATTAAAAATAGAGGGGTGCCTGGGTGGCTCAGTGGGTTGAAGTCTCTGCCTTCGGCTTAGGTCATGATCCCGGGGTCCTGGGATCGAGCCCCGCATCAGGCTCTCTGCTCAGTGGGGAGACTGCTTCCTCCTCTCTCTCTGCCTGCCTCTCTGCCTGCTTGTGATCTGTCTGTCAAATAAATAAATAAAATCTTTTAAAAAAAAGAAATTAAAAATAGAGCTACCCTATGACCCTGCAATTGCACTATATTGTGTATACACAATACACATGTATTACATGTATTACATACATATATAATAATACAGATGTAGTGAAAAGAAGGGCCACCTGTACCCCAATGTTCAAAGCAGCAATGGCCTGTGATCTGTCTGTCAAATAAATAAAATCTTTAAAAAAAAAGAAATTAAAAATAGAGCTACCCTATGACCCTGCAATTGCACTATATTGTGTATACACAATACACGTGTATTACATGTATTACATACATATATAATAATACAGATGTAGTGAAAAGAAGGCCACCTGTACCCCAATGTTCAAAGCAGCAATGGCCACAGTCACCAAACTGTGGAAAGAGCCAAGCTGCTCTTCAACAGACAAATGGATAAAGAAGATATGGGCCATATATACAATGGAGTATTATGCCTCCAATACCTCCAATAAAAAGAATGAATACCCAACTTTTGTATCAACATGGATAGGACTAGAGGAGATTATGCTGAGTGAAATAAATCAAGCAGAGAGAGTCAATTATATGGTTTCACTTACTTGTGGAGCATAAGGAATAACATGGAGGACATTGGGAGATGGAGAGGAGAAGTGAGCGGGGGAAATCGGAGGGGGAGACAAACCATGAGAGACTGTGGACTCTGAGATACAGAGGGTTTTGGCGGGGAGGGGTGAGCCTTGTGGTGGGTATTATGGAGGGCACGTATTGCATGGAGCACTGGGCGTGGTGCATAAACAATGAATTTTGGTACACTGAAAAAAAAAAAAAACAAAGGCACCTATTATGTGCCAAGCACTAAAGAAAAAAAAAACCATCCCACAAAAATTTATAGATGTAGATATAGATGGAGAGAGAGGAAAACAAATGATAAATAACAGGGCAAAGTGTTAATAATAGGTAAAAATATGAATAAAGGATATATAGACACATGTATGTATTCATATATATTTTGTCCAGATTTTTACATATTTTTATGTGTAAGTGTGTGTGTTCTTTGAACTATTTTCATAATTTTACAATTTTAAGTATGGTAATTATTTCTAAAAGTTTTTTAATTCAGAAAACATGTATAGTACCATCTAATTTTTATAAATGAATGTAATTATTTGTGTACTCTAAATGATTTATATTTATACATACACATCCACAAACATCCATGCCCCCAAAGCATTAAATAGCTATTTCCAAACAAGTGGAATTTTAGATATTTTTATGCATTATCTTTTTTGCCTCTTTGTATTTCTTTCCATGAGCATTTCTTTTGGCTTAAGATACTAATTTTGTTAATTTAAGAAGTTCCTTATTGTTTATAACAATATAAAAGAAATAATTTAAACAACCACCAATTGATGAATGACCAAGCTAAAAATAACAAGACAAAAATGACAAAAATTAAGCAATTAAAAAAGATACTTATTCTCATTTTAAAGTTTGATCAATTATTCAGAATTCCTGTGGGACTAACACGAAATCTTACTTCTGAAATTTCTTTAATGTTAGAAATAATAAAAACAAATTATCACTAAAGTTTTTCCTAAGTACACAGAGAAAAGGTGCAGTGAAGCAAGCGTAAATTTTTTAATCATAGTCTTTAATGCTTTCTAATAAAATTAGTAAAGGAAGGACAAGCAGCAGTGATTTCAGTTTCTATTTCCCCTACCTGGTGCTCTGAACTTTCATTTATGAGTATTTGACAAAGAACATTAAAGGTTGGAGGAGTTAAAAGCAATATTCTTCACTGGTGGTAAATTTCTCTCAGTGCCTCATTGTTTGCACAGTTGGGCTGAGCACATCCTTAGTCAAAGCTGTGTGGTTTGTTTCCATAGGACTGTTTTTGCTACAATGTCATTTGAGTATTATTTTTCTGGAGATGGGTGGTGCTTTTCTATGTTGCATTCTAAGTAATTTCCCATTCACTAATTTTCTCTGCTGCTGTGGCTACTCTCCTGTTTAACTATCCACTCTTTCTGAGGCTTTCTATTTTTAATTTCTAGAACTTATGTTCTTTCAGTCCTAGCCAATTTGATTGTTCCTCTCTTCCTTAACATATTTTAAATACTTATAACTTTTAAATGTACTCAAGACACTTATTTTATATTTTGTCAATTCCAGTGTATATTGGTCTGATTCCATAGGCTTTGGGGGGGTAGTTTTCATTCATAGTGGCTTATTTTCCTGTGTTTTTAGTGATTTAAAAAAGTTGTCAGCTCATATTTCTGTAAGTTTATCGCAGGGACTCCTTTGTGCCTGGATCAAAAGTGCATCTCTACAAATAGCATCTGCATTTGCTTCTGCCTAGCACTACCAGTCCAAGCACACTTTAAACAACATTTTGAGGTTGAGGCTTTTCCATGCTACCTGAGTAGGGCTAATCTTGGTTCCAAACCTATATGAGCACACCTTGTCATTCCTGCTTCCAAAAAAGTTTTACTTTTCACCAACTTAATCATACATTGGAACTTATAAAACTGTGTTTTAGCCAGTTTTTTAGGTGGCGAGGATATGGAGGGGTTTCTCTGTGAATCTAATCTGCCACAGTGTCCTTCTATGTTTTATCTTATTGATTTATTCAAGCTCCAGAATCATGTTGATCAAATAACTGAATATTAGAAATATATCTATCGTCTATCACAGTATCTTATATTTGAATAACTGGAAAAGCAACTTCCCCTTATTCTAAGGTGTCTTGACTCTTCTTAGATATTTAATTCTTAAGTTATAGAATTCATTGTCAAAATAAAAATATCTAGGAGATGGTTGTTGACAGGCATTGTATTCATACTATATGTGTAAAATTTGGGAAGCACTAAGTTATATACAATATTTAATCTTACCACCTGCACATTTCTGGTTAATATTCTTTTTAGGGTTTTCCCCCTAATTTGGAGAAATCTTTTCTTTTCCCACTATAGTTTCTATCTAGTTATTTTGAGATTACCAGCTATCTTGAAACACATGTTTTTAATATCTCCTTTATACAAATGACTTAACAGTTCTTTAGGGGTTTTTTGGTTTTGTTTTGTTTCAGTCATAACATGGAAGTCTACCAAAAACAATGGTAATAAAATAGTATAATTAACAGCTTATTTTCAAAATACCCAGTAGTGCAAGGATCATTTCTGCTCTGCAGACTGAGTAGCCCTTGAGGAGAAAATGCCAATTGCCTTTTTTTTAATGTTTGAGAAATAAGTGGAATTATTATGGTTCTTGAGGTAAACAATGAAAAAAATCTTGAAATGGATTTCTCCCAGGAATTCAATATGTCTATTCAGACTCTACACATTATATTCTTCATTAAAACATAGCTTCCACTATTACTAAATGCTGTCATAAAAGATATATGCAGTTGTCACTTTCTAGGGTCAGTCTCCAAATGAACAAAAGTCCACCCCATCCTTACCCCTGACCCCTAGTATGATAGTTTCACTTCCATGTAAAAAAGTGTAAAACATTGAGAAGCATGTCACTTTTCTGATCTGATGTCAACTTGAAATTCTTCAAAGTTCAAAAGCTGTTTTTTCCTTTTGTCATCAAATCTGTCACCACCCCACATCCACCCTCATGTCCTTTGTCCATTTTAGTAGTTAGGTCTCAGCAAACATTCGTTAAATTTTAATTAGTAAGCGTTTTGGATGGAAGTTAAGAGTCCTAGAATGTCATGAGCACACTATGAAGGTGCACATATGAGCTGTGTCTTTCCATAATGGCAGCTTTATTCAATCATAAAGCAAGGTTAACATAATTATACAGCAGGTTCAGGATTCCAAACTCAATGACATTTCATTAGTGTTTAACTTGTTTTCTTACACATCACACAAATTAAATCACAAGAGAATCACCTAAGATAAAACAAGTGGTAGGAAGTTAATGAAGCAAACGCAGTCATTTTGTGAGTGTGCCGTTGGGATAAGACCTCCTTTCGGTCTAGGTCAGCTCTCAGCACTTGCTACTTAATATGTTCAAGCAGTGAAGGTTCTCTGTTCTGTCCCGAGACCATTGAGGCAGGGTCTTTCAGGACAGTTGCCTTTTTGATGTGGTCAGAGATGAAAGGGTCTGCATGTGGAAAGTCTTCACCGTTTGCTGCAAAAATCCTCCCTTTTTAAAAGGATTCAATTAGTCTTGGACCTTTGCAGACCTCCTCTGTTTTCTCTGGTTATCAGTTTTTGGTGTGGTCAGCCTCTGCTGGCTTGGAAGACATCTGTCCTTAGCTGCGATGCCCTTGACTGCTTACATCATTGCTTGAACTAAGTTCTGAGTAACTCCGTCTTAATTTCTACACAGGGTTAACTAAAACCCATGATAAAAGTGAAGCAACAGTGAACTCAACAAGTGAACAGGTGAGCAATACATTGTTGCTGTTTCTTCAGAGTTTCTTCCTCGAGAACGTAGTTTATTTTGGCTCAGTTATTTCCCTCAACAGTCAATTAGAAAACAGGACTCATAGACAAATCACAAATATAGAAGTAACTTTTTCACTGCGGGATTGTAATTACAATGTAAGACAGAAGCTCCCAGAGCAACCTGAGACACTACCTTGCCCTGATTGGAAAGAAGATCTAGGCGATTAGTGAAAGACGATTCCTTCATCCCTCGCTTGTGTTTATCTGGGAGCCACCTCCGCTAACTGCGGAGTCTTTTGTAGTCAACGGAGGAACGTCGTCATTGGTGGAAAACAATCAATTTACTACAGCCGCTAGACGGCGCTCCCAAAAAACCTGACTGCATCTGAAGCCTACCCTCCTCAGATCACGCCCGGGTTTCCTGGGTTACTGGCCTCCACACGCTCTCTTCCGGGAGGCGGCGAGCATACGCTCCCGGCGCGTGACGCAGCACGTTTGGTATAACTACGTGACGCGCGACGGTAGCTTCCTCTTTGATCGCCAGACCGCCTTTCAACATGGCGCCGGTGAGTGAGAGTGCGATTTTGGTGGGGGCATGTTTCCCCAGTGTAAATGATTTTTGCATCTGGCGAATTGGGGAGCTCTCTTTTGAGGTGAAGGGACGGCAGAAATGGAGACTGGGTTAGGAACACAAGCACGATGTGAAGATTCTGAGTTGTTTTTTCGAGACACTTGGCGACTGCCATGCGGTCTAGTGGAGTTCTAGGTGGTCCCGGAGTTTGGATGAGTGGTTGCCGCCGCGCAAAGAAGGAGGTTCACAACGATGAACCGGCCTAATGGGGCAGCGTTGGGCCATTTCTTTTCAGTCTCGCTTCTGGTAACGCCGATGCTAGCCTATTCGTTTGGGCCAGGAAGGAGATTGGGTGATCGGACCGGTCTGATGGCTTTGCTAGAGCGGAGGGAGCTCCGAGGCTACAGAAGTTTCAGAGAACTTTAGAACTAAGTTGGGGAAGAAGTTTCTTTACTACCTCATGACGAAAGTTTTTAAAAGATAAAAGTCGAGACTCGCATATATAAAAGCGTGCACCAGAGAGCTTATTAATTAACAAGGGAATCAATAAAATGTTTAATCCAGTCCAAAGAGCATTTGAAAGAATAGGTATATGTCAACAATTTACCAGTTCTAAGTTTTGGATATTTGGGAGTGGTGGTGGTACAAATTACTCGGCTACCTAAAAGCAAACTGGCATTACTACTTGGTGTCTTTTTGGGTGGATCTAATTTGGAGATGGTATCCTCTACTGACTTGTTTGTTTTCAGTACATTGCCTGAATGTAATTAATAGTAGTAGGCTAATTAATAGTAGCCACAGCAGCATTTTACTTGGATAGCTCAGTTATGTGTATTGGTCTAAGTTTGGGGTATGGAAAACTGATGTTTAAAATGTTTTTTTGAATTGAAAAGCCTTTACAGGATTAAAGGTTCCCCTCCTCTCCCTCACCTATATAATAAAGATTTAATTTTCTAGACTTTAGGATATCATATTTTAAGGGTTATATATAAGATTACATTATAAGGGTACAAGACTTTATTATAAGGATATAATAAGGATTTAATTGTCTAAAATTTATTCTGGCATATAATTGAGTTTGGGCAAGGCAGTGTATACTACCTGTGTCCCATAGGGCCTGGCCTATAGTGAACAGTACCTGATAATTTAAAATTGAATGTCAGTGGTCTGGAAAATATTAAAAGCCCATAAAACTTCACTTGATAATTGGAACAGAATGGCTTGATTAGGGGCCCAAACCAGCCATGAGTGGGTTTCAGTTTTAATTTACAGTAGAAGATAGGTTGATTCTTGTAATAATCTTTCGTGGTTGTATATATAGGATTCTTTGGAATTATCTGATGAGGGGAACCATTAGGGGCTTGCCATATGCTTCAAGCTTTCTTGAGTTTTGTGCTTTTGAGACACTTGGGTGGTGAGTGGGGGAAATTCTCATTGGATTTTACAAAAGCTTGGTTTAAACAAAGTTAAGGAGCATACCCCCTTTCACACAGTGTGGTTGGGAAAAAGGCTATACCCAGTAGATACGAAGCAGTTTTTTAGATCTTGCACCATTTCGTAAATATAGAAATACAACATCACAGTACAATGTACATCTTTGGGATGCTGCAGATTTTTAAGTTTTGTATACAAAGTGGATAAATTGAGTAGTCGTAATTATGTTAACTATCTGTAGCAGAAAGACAAGAAGCCTAAGAAGTCAACCTGGAAATTTAATTTGGACCTTACCCATCCAGTGGAAGATGGAATTTTTGATTCTGGAAATTTTGTGAGTAACACTCTCCTCAGCTTGTTTTTATCATTGTAATAGAGTTCTTAATGACTTAAGTATGTAATATTTGATTTTAACCTAAGCTCTACTCCTAGGGTACCTTCCCTAGTGAATATCTAGGGTTTTCTTCCCTAGTTTTGCATGTTTTCTGTTTTAAAACAGGAACAGTTTCTACGGGAGAAAGTTAAAGTCAATGGTAAAACTGGAAATCTGGGGAATGTTGTTCACATTGAACGCTTCAAGAATAAAATCACAGTTGTTTCTGAGAAACAGTTCTCTAAAAGGTTGGTATTTGTTCCAATAATACTTCAGTGAAATTATGGTAGTTGTAAATATTTTATAGAATACATAATCTTTGTATTTTCTCTTCATAGGCGGGAGTAGATATGGTAAGGTCAGGGAGATACAAACAGAAATGTTTTGAGCTTAATGGCCTATGTGAATGGGAAATAGATTCAGTAACTGGGCCAGTTCCTTAGGCTGGTTGTCAGTAAGTGTAATTTATTGCTGGAATATAGGCAAGTTATATATGGGGCTTCTATCCAGTGCATAGTAGTCCCTGAAACCCAGTTATATATAAACTTACACAGCATTAGGTGTTTTAATTTAGAAGATGTTGTAGGAAACCTGTCAGATGTGTAACATGAAAGTAATGTCCCAAATTAAGTAATGTAAGTATTTTCTTTTTTTTTTAATGATTTTTTTTTTAAAGATTTTATTTATTTATTAGTGAGAGAGAGAGTGAGCACAGGCAGAGAGGCAGAGGGAGAAGCAGGCTCACTGCTGAGCAAGGAGCCCGATGTGGGACTCGATCCCAGGATGCTGGGATCATGACCTGAGCCGAAGGCAGCTTCTTAACCAACTGAGCCACCCAGGCGTCCCTGTAAGTGTTTTCTTATACCTCGGTTTTTAAGGTCTTGGTGGTTTATTTAGTAGAGGCAGCCAGTCAAAGGTAAAGTCTAATGTTTTGCCAGTTTTAGTTCGTCTGATTTACTCAACAAATGTTAAGTACTTAAATGGCAGCACTCTTGTGGGACTGGATAGCCAAGCAGGCAAGTACCTACCACTATGGAGCTTCAATTCTAGTGGAAAGGAGTAATAAGGTATTAACTAGTTGATAAGTGCTGTGTAAATGCATAAAGAGGATTTCAGGGTTGATATTAGATAAGGTAGTCAAGGAAATCTCATCTAAATGGAGTGCTGGAGTGAGACATTGCAAATTAGGGATTCATAATTGTGGCTGAAAAAGACTTGGTTGGTGGAAGTTGAAGACTGAACCTGTTGTGAGAATAGGTGAGCTGGTGGTGGCTCAGACTAAAGTAGAAGTGCATGTTATAGCTGTGGTTATGAATTCACTAGGGATTTGGGGATGAAAGGTCATGTTCTCAAGGACTTTACAGATATGCACATTATTATTATAAAATGCAATGCTGTAACTGCTGTGTTGAAGGTAAAAGATAGGGCATAGGAATTTGCAGAGAACCTGAGATGAGTAGTGTTGCCTGTGGAATGAAGTATTCTAGCAAAGGGAACAGCATTAAGAACAGGGAAGCTCAGGGACTGCTTGATAATCCAGAATTTAAAGTGTAAATTGAAGAGAATAGCTGGAGTGATGAAATAAGACCATGTTGAAAGCTTTTTATAAGGACTGAGCCATATGTTAGTTGCAAGTATGTCGATAATCTTGAACTTGTAAATGAATTCAGCCCTGTTGGTAGGTTTCCTTTTATTGATCATGGGATTGAGATTAGGGAGGTTGAGAGTAGTGAAAGAAATGTTAACATTTTATTGTGTAACATCTAAGGAATGGAATTGTATATTAAAAGGTAATGTGGTTGTGCCAATAAAACTGAAGAGGAAGCTGCTGTTGCTCTTTATAGCTCTATCAACATAAAGGATGTTTATGTTAGGGAGATGGGAGAATAAGGTTTGTAGGGCATCAACTGATTGTAATTGGGGTTGAGTGGCTACCTTATTAGATCCTTAGTAACCTTGAACAATGTTGGATACAAGTGAAATATTTTGAAGGGGGAGCACCTGGGTGGCTCAGTGGGTTAAAGCCTCTGCCTTTGGCTCAGGTCATGATCTCAGGGGCCTGGGATCGAGCCCCACATCGGGCTCTCTGCTGGGCGGGGAGCCTGCTTCCCCCCTCTCTCTCTCTGCCTGCCTCTCTGCCTACTTGTGATCTCTATCTGTCAAATAAATAAAATCTTTTTTTAAAAAAAGAAATATTTTGAAGGGAACATTAAAGATGAATACAGCTACTTTTTATATAGTGAGCCTTTGCATAGTAGATAATTGCATTTCTTAATGAGATTCATATCTTGATTTTAAAGGTATTTGAAATATCTTACCAAGAAGTACCTTAAGAAGAACAATCTTCGTGATTGGCTTCGTGTGGTTGCATCTGACAAGGAGACTTACGAACTTCGTTATTTCCAGATTAGTCAAGATGAAGATGGATCTGAGTCTGAAGACTAGGCAAAGCTGCCCCTTACAGGGTTTTGCTTGTTCATAAAACAAATGAAACATGTGAAGGAAACATCTGGAAATGGACTTTTAGTTTATTGGTGAATAAAAAGCATTGTACTCTGTTAAGCTTCGCCTCTTTTATTTAAGTATATGCCATTTACATGATTCTGGGCTTTCCTTTGATAGTTTTTGTAACTAATATTTAAGTAGCCTATAGCTGGTAGAATTTTTTCAAGATTTCTGAAATTTATTCCTTTTATGGGTGTCCTCAAGTTAAAGTATGTAGTGTTATATAAGAAATAGTGAAGCACAGTATTGTGTATGACTTTATATAGTGAAATATTTAAAATTCTCTTGGCAGTCTTAAACATTTTTACTGTTTGTAAATGCAGTTCTGAGTGCTTAGAACAGTTCTTATACATGCTCATATAGAGTCACTCCTGCTTCAGGGGATGCTGACTCCCTGGTTCGCATGAAAGCTCTATCGGTGAGCATGGTACCACACTAAACCAGTGTGTAATTGCCTGTTTGACGTCTCTAACCAGATGCTTTATAGGCACTAGAAACTCAAAATCTTCAAATCAGAACTCTTGATACCTTAGCCACTAAATCTGCTATTGTGTTCCTTGTCCAAAAAATAATTTACTCGAGACAGTTGGAATCTCATCTCCTTTTCTCAAGCCTCCTCCCTGGTAGTTCTAAAAGTAGTGGTTATCTATTGCTTTGTTCTTAGTGGATAGACCCTTTCCTCCAAATAAAGTGGCCTCTGAGCAAATAGAATGGTTTGGCAAAAATCCAGATTGTGGGGGCGCTTGGGTGGCTCAGTGGTTTAAGCCTCTGCCTTCGGCTCGGGTCATGATCTCAGGGTCCTGGGAACGAGCCCCACACTGGGCTCTGCTCAGTGGGGAGCCTGCTTCCCCCTCTCTCTACCTGCTGCTCTGCCTGCTTGTGATCTCTCTCTCTCTCTCTGTCAAATAAATTTTAAAAAATCTTAAAAAAATCCAGATTGTGAGAGATGGAGAATAACGGGAGGTACTAGAGCATTGTCAATGTTCTTGGTTTTCCAGTGGTACCAAGTAATGTGTCTTTTCTACTTTTAAGCTGAAAGTGGTGTCACTACCTCAAGTACATGGGTGGTGGACCCTGATAGCAGTAGAAACATGTTGCAAAATAATGTCTGGACTATTACAGCCTAATGTACAGATTTACATAATTGGTTTCGGGAGTGTTGGGAATAATTTCAAGAGTCAATTCTCTTGATTACTAAAAACTTGAAGTACCCTCCAACATTAATGTACTGCTGTAAGGCAGCAACTCCTTTGTTCTTTGCAGACGGCGGTAATAACCTCTTAACTGCTCTGTTTGAATTGTTCACATTTTCTACCAGTAGTAACCAAGATCCACCTGTGATTCCTTTGTTGAGCATTGTGGATGTAAGGGAGTAACAATAGCCTACTCTGGTTAGGGAAACACTGGCCAAATAATGCCATACAAACTGTTGAGTACAACAAAGGAGAGGTGTTTCTAAAAGGAATTTGATCTAGTCAAGGTAACGGGAAGTATTTGAGCTGGCCTACAGCAGACATGGTAGTAACTGGGTTATAGTGGGTGTTTCGGGCAGGACATCATAGGAAGTTCTCAGCACACTGAGAAACTGGTATAGAGTATATCTGGAATAGAGTGGTGGTTATGAGGAGAATTTGGAAAGGTAAGGTGGAAACCAGCCCATGCAGAAATGAAAAACGTTTAATCTTGAGAGAATGGGAAGCTACTGAATTTTGAGTGAACAGTAATGTGATCCAGTGAGATGACCATTTTGAAAAAGATCTGTGGCTGCATTGTGGAAAATGGTTTTCAGAGTGGTCATAGATGTAAGGAGACAGGAAGTTATATGGCAGTATCCTGTGGCTATGGTGGGTAGCATTGGGGTGTTGGAGGAGATGGGGAAAAGTGGACAGAGTTTGAGATTTTAGAGGATAAAACCTGGAACTTGGTGATGGACACTGGTGTTAGGAAGAAGTGTTGAGGGTGACATAATTGGCTAGAAGATTGCATTTGCTGATCACAATAGGAGAAGGCAGTAGGGGGAAAGTTCATTTTAGGCTATGCTGAATTTGCGGTCCACAAGATGTCCTGAGGAAGGGTTTAAGTGAAGATGTCCACTGGTCTTCTGTGCATAGGTGGTAATAATCAATCAGGGAGAGGTGGACTTGCCTGTGGGGAGTGTAGAGTGAGGATTAAGTATTGCAGGCACCAAATGCCTCCATTCCTCCCCTAGAGTGATCCTTCCAAATGATCTGGTGTGTTATTCAGATGTTTAAAATTAGTCTTCAAAGTTAATTTAACTGGTGTATGCTCAGGCCTGTGTACACTATGCCTTTAAAGAGTTGGCAGGTTAGTTGAGACAAGCAAATTTATTAAACTATTGAAAGCCAGGTGTATAATGCAGTATCACAAATAGAAACACTTGGCTTTGTGAAGCTTATACTCCAGTAGAGGAAGACAGTAAAGTAAACTGTATGGTACATGATACAAGAAAAATAAGGGAGATAGGGAATGTAGTAAGGAGGAAGGTGTGTTACATTTGTAAATAGGGTCAGGAAAGGCGTTACCAAGAAGGGCTCAGTGTAAAGATCTAAAGGAGCTAGTGGATCCAAATATATACCTATGGGAGAAGCATCCAGGCAGAGACTAGCACAACAAAGGCCCTGAGGCAGGGGTGCATCTAGTATACCCAGGGAACAATAAGGAGATCTCTGTGATCTGAGCTGAATGTGTGGTGGAGAGTAAAGGTGAAATTAGAAAGGTGGGTGAAAGGGGTATGTGTGTGTGCTTGCAGTGGGTGGGGAAGTAGAAGATGGGGTTGTATGAGTTCCATTAGCAGCTTAAAACAGTCAGCTTGTGGTTTCTGCGGTTCAAGAACATAAGCAGCTTAGCTGAGCGGGTCAGATTGAGGATTTCATGAAGTTGTAGTCAGCTCTCAGACTTGGCTGCAGTCATACAAAAGCTAGCAAACTACTGCTTGTTTTTGAAAATAAAGTTTTATTGGAACTGCAGTCTTGAACGTTATTTTTCATATTGTGTAAAATGGCAGAGTTGGCTAGTTGCAATAGGGAAAGTAGAACCTGCAAGACCTGAACTGTTTACAGTCTGGCCCTTTAAAAAAATCTTTCCTTTGGGCTTGCCTGGAGCTGGATGACCTACTTCCAGGCTCCCTCACAAGGCTGTTGGTAGAATATAATTTCTTGCCAGGTACATTATGCATGGAGCCATTCATGACATAGCAGGTGATTTTTCCCAGAGTGAGTGAGCCAAGCCAGGGGGAGAAAGCAACCAAGATGGAGGCTCCAGTATCTATAACCCAACCTCAGAAGTTTTATGCCTTTGCTTCTTCTTGATTCCATTGAGCACACAGACCAAACTTGGAAGAGTGAGAAGGGATTGCACAAGAGTTTGAACACCAGGAGGTGGGAATCTATCCAAGGCCATTGTGGAGGCTGGCTACTACAGGGGTATCAAGTAGGGAGAGATACGCAGGCCATTTGCTTCAGCTGTTTTCCTGAGTAAAATGAGGAACTACTAGTAGACTTGAGCTGAGAAGTGTAATCTGACATATTTTAAATGAATCTGTATAGTGGAGTATTTTGTTAGTTTATGGCAAGAAACTATGGAAAATCAGAAAATCTATGCACTATGCATTATGGCAGGTGACTTCACAGTTTGGAAGCTGTGAAGAATAAAGTCATTAGGGGCTCCTGGGTGGCTCAGTCGTTAATCGTCTGCCTTCGGCTCAGGTCATGATCCCAGGGTCCTGGGATTGAACTCCACATTGGGCTCCCTGCTCAGCGAGAAGCCTGCTTCTCCCTCTCCCACTCCCCTGTTTGTGTTCCTTCTCTTGCTGTGTCTCTCTCTGTCAAATAAATAAATAAAATCTTTTTTTTTTTTTAAAGAATAAAGTCATTATTCTGAAGGGCTGAAAGATTCTCAAATTTCTTTGCCTTCCAGCATCTCTGTATGAACTGAAAAGGGTTTTTTTTAACCTTCCTGGTTTTTGTTTTTTAATTTTTAAATTTTGTGTATGTTCTTACATTCAAGTTCTGCTACATGTATTTGTACCCATAAATAATATATAACGTTGTTTTGTGTGGTGTTATAATTTACAAAGTGGTCCCAACCTATGTATATCCTTTTGAATTTATTTTATACACTGAGTACAATTGTTGATGAGTTTTGTGTTGATACATAGAGATCTGGTCAGCTTGTTTTGATTTCTGTGTGGCTTTTCCATTGTATGAATATTTATATTCCCTGTGATTACCAATTATTATTGGTAATCCAATTATTGGTAATTGGTAATAATAATTGATAATTGGTAATAATAATTGGTAATACCAATTACTGTTATTTAAATTTATTTCCCCTACTTTTATTTTGTGTTTTTTCTGTTTATGCTTTTCCCTTCCTGTCTCATTTAGGGAGAAAGGGAGTATCATGTTTTCTTTCTTCTTTTGTTTAACAGTTGAACTTTATCTCCCATTCCTTACCTGCTGGCCCTCCACACATGGGACCTCTGGCAACCACCAATCTGTTCTTCAAATATATGGTCTTGGTGAATAGACAGATAGATTCCACATATAAGAAAGATCAATAGTGTTAGTCTTTCTGGGACTTAACTTCATTTAGCATATTGCCCTCAAGGTCCATCCTTATAAAAAATGTCGGGACGCCTGGGTGGCTCAGTTGGTTAAGCAGCTGCCTTCGGCTCGGGTCATGATCCCGGCGTCCTGGGATCGAGTCCCACATTGGGCTCCTTGCTCGGCAGGGAGCCTGCTTCTCCCTCTGCCTCTGCCTACTACTCTGTCTGCCTGTGCTCGCTCTCTCTCTCTCTCTCTGACAAATAAAAAAAAACGTCAATGGTTCATTTTTTATGGCTGAGTAATATTCCATTGTGTGTTTGTATCACAATGTCTTTACCCATCGGTGGACATTTAGGTTGTTTCCATATCTGGGCTACTGTAAGTAATGCTTCAGTGAACATGGTGGTACATATATCCTTTTGACTTAGTGTTTTCTTTTTCCTTGGGTAAATACCCAGAACTGGAATTGCTGGATCATATAGTAGTTCTATTTTTAATTTTTTGAGAATTCTCCTTACTGTTGTCCACAGTGGCTGTACCAGTTTACAGTTCTACCAATAATGCACGAGGGTTCCCTTTTCTTTGTATCTTTACCAACACTTGTTATTTCTAGTCTTCTGCTAAGAGCCATCTTAACAGGTATGAGGTGATATCTCATAGTGGTTTTGATTTATATTTCGATGATGATTAATGATCATTGTTTAATTAATGATTATTGTTGGGCATTTGTATATCTTCTTGGGAAAAATGTCTATTCAGACTGCCCATTTCTTTTTTTTTTTTTTAATTATTTGTTTGTCAGATAGAGAGAGAGCACAGGAGTGAGCACAGGCAGACAGAGTGGCAGGCAGAGGCAGAGGAAGAAGCAGGCTCCTGCTGAGCAAGGAGCCCAATGTGGGACTCAATCCCAGGACGCTGGGATCATGACCTGAGCCGAAGGCAGCTGCTTAACTAACTGAGCCACCCAGGCGTCCCCAGACTGACCATTTCTAATTGGATTTTTTTTTTTGCTATTGAGTTGTATGAGTTTATTAGATACATGATTTGCAAATATTTTCTCCTTTTCAGTATGTTGCCTTTTCATTTCATTGTTCATTTATTGTTCATTTCATCCATACACTTCTGTTTGTTTCTTTAAATTTTAGTGTCTAAAAAAATAAGGACTCTTAAAGTATAACTATCCTGCTATTATCACACTTATACCAAATGAACAATATTTTCTTTTTTTTTTAAAGATTTTATTTATTTATTTGAGAGAGAGAGAATGAGAGAGAGAGAGCATGAGAAGAGAGAGGTCAGCAGGAGAAGCAGACTCCCTGCTCAGCAAGGAGCCTAATGTGGGACTTGATCCTGGGACTCCAGGATCATGACTTGAGCTGAAAGCAGTTGCTTAACCAACTGAGCCATCCAGGTGCCCCAAATGAACAGTATTTTCTTAATGTAATTCAACATCCAATCAGTGCTCAATTTCCCCATATACCTCATAACTTCTGAATTGTGCAGATCAAGGTTGTAATAAAGTCCCAAATTTTTCAGTGAAATAATGTGTCTAAAGCCTCCTTTAACGTAGAGATTCTAACTCTCTCTCTCTCTCTCTCTCTCTCCCTCTCTCCCTACCCCCTAGTCCCCAATTTCTTTGTTGATCAAACTGAATCATTTGTTCTGTAGAATTTTCTACAGTCGTAATTTCCATGACACACACATCTATAATCCCATTGGTGTCATTTAACATACTCCTCTGTCTGCTGTGTTTTCTGTGAATTGCTAGTTAGATCTAGAAGCTTAATCAAATATTAGATTCAAGTTTGATTTTTTTGGGGGGGTGGCTAGAATACTTATATCTGTCATTGTGTACATCTATCAAGAGTAATATGTTAGCTTTCCTCTTTTTGTTATGTTAGCATCACTGATGACCACTGCCTAGATTCATTATTTCCCTAGGGGTTGTCAAATGGGGAAACTCTTAACATTCTTTTTTCATTTATTGGCTGGTATGCACCTAAAAGAGGTACTTTCCTTTATTAACTCCAAGGTACAGTTTCTTCCTATAAGAAAGGTAGGATAAGTACATACTTCTTTTCCGTTATGTGCTAATTTTTCAAGTTAAAATATTTGATATGTTTTAGCCATTATAATTACTTTTATTGATTCTCAAATGGTCCCATATTTGGCCAATGGGAGCCTCTTCAGCTTGGCTCCTGAGTCCTGTAACATAACCTCATTAACATGTTATTGCTTCCTTGGTTTCTAGTATGGTTAAGATGTTCTAGCTCTCCCAAATTTCCTTCCCCAGATCTGGAATCATCCATTTCTCCAAGGAGCTCTGGATCGTGTTCTAGGTGCTAGTCATGTTCATTGCTACTCTGTTGGTCATTGTTTCTTTGCCTTTTAAATGGACAGAGCAAGGAAATACATGTTTGGTTTTCAAAATATTTAAGAAATTTATATTGATACTTCCAATTCAAATTTAGCATGATAGTTTGTTTTAACCTCATCTATTGTATTATCCTGTTTCCTTTCTCCATGCTGAAAATTTCAATGCCAACATAAGTACTTACTTGCTTTACCCCACAATATGCTCATAATTGTCCCTCAAAAGCCATATCAATATTACTACGTATAATATAATTACTTTGCAATTAAGACTGTTTTGCAGTTCTTTTGTCCTTATGGTATATCCCACGAGGAATGAACGAAGTCCTATGTTTGAAAGCCACTGGAAATGATTCATCTCTCTCTGATTTTGACACGAACTTGATATACAGGTTCATTTGTTTTATTTTACTTTGGATTTTTTTTTTTAAAGATTTTGTTTATCTATTTGACAGACAGAGATCACAAGTAGGCAGAGAAGCAGGCAGAGAGAGAGGAGAAAGCAGGCTCCCCGCTAAGCAGAGAGCCCGATGCGGGGCTCAATCCCAGGACCCTGGGATCATGACCCGAGACGAAAGCAGAGGCTTTAACCCACTGAGCCATCCAGGCGCCCCTTTACTTTGGGTTTTTAAAACTTAAAGTCTTTTTGTATTTTATAATTCTATGAAATATTTACAAGGTTCTAAAGTCCAAAACAAAGTGTGTTTACAAAGTATGCATTAGTCCCCTTCATTCCAGGGCCTCCTTCCCCCTGCACATAGCCATTTAAGAAGAAATTTGTGGTTTATCCATCCATTTTTTATAAAGTACATCCTATTATTTAAATGATAGCTTACTGTACATTATCTTTTTTCACTTAATAATATCCTGGAATCAGTCACTTCTGTGTGGATATAGCATAGTTTACTCAATCAGTTCCCTACGGATGGGCATTTGAATTGTTTCCAACTTTTTGCTATAATTAGTGCTGTAGTGAAAAGCCTCCTGCACATGTCTTTTCTTTTTTTTGCTATCAGGTCTTTGGAGTGGATTTGTAGAAGTGAGATTCCTATGTCAAAAGATAAATGAATGTATAATTTCAGTACATATTGCCAAATTCCCCTTCCTCCACTATCATTTTTGCCAGCAATGTGTGAAAATGTCCATTTTCCTGTGGACTTACCAACAGATTACAGTGTCCATTTTGAATTTCTTGGCCTATCTGATAGATGAGACATGGTTTTCAGGATAGTTTAAATTTTCGTTTCTCTTAGGAGTGAGAATGAGTGCCACTTGAAAGGTAAGGACCATTTGCATTTCTTTTTCTGTGGGCCACCTGTTGATATCTGTAGGATACATGGGATTCTTGGTCTTTTTATTCTTTATTTTTAGAAACTCCCTCCATAGTCAGGCTATTAAACCCTCATCTGTGATGCATGTTGCACATTTTCTTTTCAGTTTGTCACTTGTCTTTTCCCTATATTTATGGTGTTTGTTTTGTCTTGTTGCTCTAGAGGCATTATTTTTATGTAATTAAATCTACTAATTTTTTCCTCATTAGTTCAGGATTTTTTTTTAAGAGTTTATTTATTTATTGACAGACAGGGATCACAAATAGGCAGAGAGGCAGGCAGAGAGAGAGAGGAGGAAGCAGGCTCCCCACTGAGCAGAGAGCCTGATGTGGGGCTCGATCCCAGGACCCTGAGATTATGACCTGAGCTGAAGGCAGAGCCACCCAGGTGCCCCATTACTTCAGGATTTTGAGCCACAGTTGGAAAAGTTTTCCCCATTTCTAGGTTTTAGAAGACTTCATGTTTTCTTCCAGTGCGTGTGTGGTTTCACTTTTAAAATTTAAGTCTACCTTCTATTTCAAATGTATCCTAGTTTGTAGTTTGACAAGTAAATCCAGTTTACATTTCTTTTTCCCATGTAGCTACCCACTTACACCGTTAGCCCTGATTAAGAAGTACTGAGGAAGTTCTAATTAGCATTGATTTTCCTACTCATCTGGAAATCCTTTGTGGTTTTGCCGTGGTGGTTGCAGTGTCTGCTTTAGTTGTACCTACTCTTTTGTAAACTGGATGATTTAAACGCCAGCAGGGCCACTTTTAAATTATAAAGGCTTTCTCTTCTTTTTTGATCTGTCAGCAGCCCTGGGTAGCAGAATATTATCTTCCCCACTTCACATAAGAGGAAACGACTCTCAGATGTTGGCTTGCCCAAGATCACACCATGTCATCCATCTGTCAGTCCTCACCCAGTGCTTCTCCCGTCCTGAGGCTGAGCCGCTTCTCTGCACAAGGCCATCGTCAGGCATGGGGCATTGGAGGAGCACTAATCCGGAGGTGGAGAAGGCCTGTGCTGCCTCCTGGCCCTGTAACCTTGGACACAGCTCTCTTTGCAACGGCAGATCTGTATGTGAAGTGGTTGCAAACAGGCCATTGTTTATCAGTATTGTAACTGTCTCCTTTTGATAAACAGATACTTGCTGTTGCCCTATGCAGTTCTGATTGTCCTCCCCATGATAATGACTGATGCATAAGTATGCACACCAACCAAGGTTTTTTGGGATTTCTAGTCCAAAACACAGCAAAGTAAGATTCCTCTTTAAATTTCCCAAATGTAAACTTACAGTGTTAAATAAGGTTTTTTGTTGTTGTTGTTGTTGTTGTTGTTGTTGTTTTAAGACATGCACACTCCTTGAGAGTAGCATATGCCCCTCCCCAACTTGATGTGGTACTCTCGAAAGTTTTTCCCTGCCCTAGGTTTCTATGATTTAAAAACCCAGACTGAGGAATCAGAGATATACTGTTCTCAGTTATGATTGATTGGATATGTTTTCCCCCAAGGGAGGGATCTATTTTTTTTTAAGATCTTATTTATGTATTTTTCAGAGAAAGAGCATAAACAGGGGGAGCAGCAGGCAGAGCAAGCAGAGGGAGAAGCAGGCTCCCCGCTAAGCAGACAGCCTGATGCAGGACTTGATCCTGGGACCCTGGGATCATGACCCGAGCCTAAGACAGACGCTTACTCTACTGAGCGACCCAGGCGTCCCAGAATCTATTAACATACAAATGCTCTTTCTATATCTCTCTGAAGCAGGATGGTGAATTACACAGATCCCACGCATGTCACAATTGTGTGGTTGTTGATTTCTGTTCTGCCAGGCCCTGTCCTGAGAGCTTATGGGTGACTTGGATATGCTGTCTGTACTCAAGAATGCTGCAGTTCTAATGGGGGAAGCAAACATAGGAACAATCAGTTAGGTGTGGTTAGTGCCATGATAGAGACATAACAAGGTGCTCTGGAAGCACCTATACCATGAGTAGTGGGAAAGGAATCCAGAAAAGCCTTCTGGAGGTTGTGGCTGACCCTGAGCTCTATTTAAGGAAGGGTAGGAATTAATGGAAAAAAAGAAGAACAAAGGGATTCTAGGCTGTGGAGGGGTGGTTCCAGTGGCTACTGCTCATTGGGGGCCTTCTCTTTCAGATCTTTATATCTTACATCTCATTTTTTTTTAAAGATTTTATTTATTTATTTGATAGACAGATCACAAGTAGGCAGAGAGGCAGAGAGAGAGAGGAGGAAGCAGGCTGTCCGCAGAGCAGAGAGCCCGATGCGGGGCTCGATCCCACGACCCTGGGATCATGACCCAAGCCGAAGGCAGCAGCTTTAACCCACTGAGCCACCCAGGCGCCCCCTACATCTCATTTAATCTCTGTAGACATCCTGCAAGTTAGCTGTTACTTCCCTTTCAGACAAATCAGAAAAGCAAGAGCTGAGTTTGCTAAACACCCATGGTCACAGAGCGAATAAGTTCCAAATTAAAACCTCAACCCAGGCCTGTCTGACTTCAATGCTCATGGCTCTGTAAATGGCTTAATGTAACCATGTTTTGTTTTTTTTTAAGATTTTATTTATTTATTTGTCAGATAGAGAGAGAGCACAGGAGCGAGCATAGGCAGACAGAGTGGCAGGCAGAGGCAGAGGGAGAAGCAGGCTCACTGCCGAGCAAGGAGCCCGATGTGGGACTCAATCCCAGGACGCTGGGATCATGACCTGAGCCGAAGGCAGCCGCTTAACCAACTGAGCCACCCAGGCGTCCCTGTAACCATGTTTCTAACCTCCTCTCTGCCAGGTAATCCTTACTCACAGTGATGCACATTCAACTGGCTCCCTTCAGCTTCTTGTGAGAACCAAGGTTTGTTTTTGTTTATTTGTTTGGTTTTTGTTGTTGTTGTTTTTCCCCTGCCTGAGACCCACACATTGGCTTGATGGAGGCTGTCTGGCAAACATGTTTATTGTAATAAAATCAGTCATGAGAGCTGGCGCACTGCTTGGAAGGAACAGCAGGGAAGATTCCTTATTTCATCACCTTTATACTTTTCATTTAGGCATGAAACAAGCTTTTATAATGGGACCTTCAAATTCACAAGGCTTTATATGACCCTCAAGCCCTTGGCCTAGAAGACTTACACAAGAAAGTGTAATGTATATATTTACATTTACATGTATGTATATGTGTATATGTGTGTATATAATAAAATAGACTACGAAATATAAATATACTTATGTTTTTATATTTCAGAGTCCAATCTAAGGAATAGAGCAGATCTTGCAAAAGCTATGACTACGTTACTTTTGGGTCCTTTCTGGCTTCAAAAAAAAAAAACAAAAACCAGAGAGAGACAAAAAAGCATCCACTGTGTGTGTGTGTGTGTGTGTGTGTGTGT
>ML103371.1:11082-30281 GCA_003697995.1 Taxidea taxus jeffersonii
CCCCGGGGGCTGCTTGCGCCAGCCGCCCCCCCCGCCCCAGCCCCACTCCGAAGCCCCCTCCTCAGCTCCGTGCGCAGCTTCGCAGACGCCGCTCCGGACACTACTGCTCTTCCTTGCACTCCGAGGCAAGCGTGCCCCCCGCGCGATGCTCCCGGAGCCCCGCCCGGGCCTCAGGGGTGCCGCGGCTGCCCAGCCGTACTTGGATGCATAGCCGCTACCGCTCGGTCCCCGCTGCTTCCGCCGTCTCCTGCTCGCACCCGCCGCTGCCGCCGCCGCCGCCGCTCTGAATTATTGATGCAGCCGGCGCTGCAGCCGGAGCGGGCGGAGAGCGCGCGCCGGGCACAAAGGCGCGGACCGCCGCCTGGCCCCGCCCCCGCTGCCTCCGAGCCCGCCTCCCTCTACAGCTCCGCCCCCGCACCGGCCTAGGCTCCGCCCCCCAGCCAATCCTAACGCGCCGCGCTCCCCGCTGAGCCAATGGCGGCCCTGTCCGCGCGCGGCCACCTGACCCCGGGCGCCGTTGTTATTAGGCTCGGCGAGGCGGGCGGCGCGCGGCAGCAGGGTTGGGCTCTGGCCGGGAGTCGACTGTGGGAGCGAGGATTGGGAGCGCGCCTGAGCGCGCGCCCGTGCCCGGACTGTCCGCCGCGGCCGCTCGCTCTTTCGCCTCCCGCCAGCGTCTTATTCAGCCCCCTCAGGCCTTCCGCCCGCCTCCAATGGCCAGCCCGCAGGTAGGAGGCGGCGCGCGTGCCCCGGGTCGGGAATAGAATCAGGGGCGCGTGAGGCGCCCGCGTGTGGGCGCGCGGGGTGGGAGGGGAGCGCCCCCCAGCGGGCGCAGGCGGGAGGGGCAGCGGGCGCGCGGGTGGGCTCCGGAGAGCGAGCTGGCCGGGCGGCCGGGCTGCAGGGCGCGTGCGTGCGCGGCAGGGCGGGACGGGGAGGGGCGTGCGGGGTGGCCTCCAGGGGAGGTGCAGGTGCCGCGGAGCGGAGCCGGCTTGCTGGACTCCAGACGAGTTTCAGCGCGGGTCTCCCAAGCCCACGGCCACGGCGCTGGAGTTCGGCCAGCCGCCCTCGCCCGCCTGTCGAACCGCGGAGTCCCACTGAGTGTGCATTCCTTCCTTCTTTCGCTCATTTATTCGGGATAGATCATTGAATGTGTACGAAGTGCCAGGCACTGCGGCGGGCGCTGAGGATGCCGTGGTGAACCAAAGCAGAGGAGGCCTGCCTTCGTGCCTCTTACAGTCCAGCACAGTAGGCAGTGACAAGTACAGTGGCGTCGCACGCAGTCTCATTTACCTGATCGCATTTTCTCTGTTGCACTTACAATTTAATATTGCATCCACATGTTTTATGTACTGTTCCCCCCATCAGCACTGCGTGTGGACGCCAAATCCTGTGATTTATGGGCGATTTTTCGAGAGTAATTTCGACCCTACAAGAATTTTTGCCTCATGCATTGGGTTAAAACTTTACACACACGCGTGGGAAGCAAAAATACAGTTTTGCCAAGTGGCAGGCAGAAGGGAGCTGCGGAGAGGGTAAGAGAAAGGGTTCGTTGCAGCCCTGGGAGCTGGCGGGCGGAGACCTGAAGGATGAACGCAGGCACGAAGCAGAGGGACGAGCGGACCTCTTGGTAAGGTCCAGAGCAGAAACACCGGCTCCGGACCCCAAGGAGAGGCGGGTGGGGATGCTGACCACCCGGGCAACTACCGCTGCGGTCACCCCCGGGCGACCTTGAATCTGCGTGTTTAGCGGAGCTAGAGCAGACGTGCTGCAGGCGGCGGCCGGGCGCAAGCCCAGGGATCAGGCAAGATCTGGGGCGCAGACTGACTGCACTTCCTTTCAGCCTCAGGGTTTGCCACCAGTGGGGTCTGCCGCCCCTAGGGTATGCGCTCCCCCACGCGGGGAAACCTGTCTCCGAATCGCCAGTAGCCACGCCTTTCAGCTTCTCAAGCTCCCTTTGTTTCCTTGAGACTTTGATAGCTGTCTAAAGAATTACCTGGAGGGAACCCCATCTCCGACACCCGCCTCTGACTGGAAGCCTGCCAGGGTCACTGAGCTTGCCAGAGAAAGGGAAAGGGTGGGGAAGAGGCAACGATTTTGCTCTAAATTAAAAAGACACAAAAATATTTTTTTCAACTCCAGTCTTTTTGAGACATCCCCAGAAAACGTTGCTGGCTGCGATTACACCTAATGTGAGAGCATGAACTAATTTAAGAGGTGAGGGCTGAATAATGAGCCTGCATCCAGTAGAGCCGCCATCCAGTAGAGCTGGCAGCTGTGGTGGCAGAGGGTCCCTGGAGAAGCACTCCCGCAGAACCAAGGGTATACTCTACACTCAGTCATTTCACAGGTATTTCCTGAGGACCGGCCCTGTCCGGGAAAGCCTGTTTTCATGGAGCTCACAAGCAGGACTGAGATTACCTGGAGAAGGTCGATTGCCAGCTCCTTGTTCCTTTTCTCTTCGTGGCGAGGCTGTAGCAGGGCAGTGCCCAAGCTTGAACTGCCATCCATATGCCAGTGATGCTCTGTCTTGCATTTCCCATCTCAGCGTCTCTGCAGCCCAGGCCTACCATCCTGAGGGCCTGCTGGACCTTTTTGCTTATATACCCTACAGACATGTTTAACTGACCCATACCTTGTCTCTTTCCTCGTCTCCCAAACTCTGCCCCTTCCTTCTTCTCTTGTTCCGATGACAACAGCTGCACCCACCTGGGACCCCCACATCTAATTTGACTCCATCTCTGTCCTATTGTTTGAACCATTCTCATAGGGCTACCTATTTGGCTTTCATTTGTCTGGCCTGGGCTATTTCAAGAGCTCCCTAATTTATCATTGAAGGATTAGTGCAACAATTGCACTCTTGCCTCTGCTGCATACTGCTTATCTTCCATTTGATGAATATCTATCAAATGCCTTGAGATAGGTAACCTCCACTTTTTTTCCCATATAAGGGAGACTTCTGTGGTCGCCCGATTTTAGGTTGATCACTCTTCTAGCATTCTCCATCCCTCTTCCAAATAGTATGTGTTCAGAAGATAATGAATATTAATTTAATGTTAATAGATATTTACCTTCCCGAGTTGTGAGGATTAAATGAGATAATATATGTAGGGAGGAAAATCCATTAGAAACCTCAAAAGCCGTCATGTTTATTTTTTAGTGTTGTCTCACTTTAGACTCAGGTTTCTTTTAGCTGCAAGTGAGGAAACAGATTCAAACTGGCTTAAGTATAAAGTTAATGCAAAAAGCCTACGAGTACGTCTTGCCAGCAGAAATATGGCAGGATCTACTAGTCGAATTTATCAAGATCTGTTTTCTGGTTTGGGCTTCATTTTCAGACAAGTTTCCTAACGATAGCCCCTTCGATGCTACTACCACTTAGTCCTAGCAAGAAAGAGAGATGACTTCTCAAAAATCTCAGGGCTCTTCTTAAAAGGGCAATTTGAGTTGCTTGCCCCTTTCTGAATATAGAAAAGGGACTGTTCTCCTGTGTAAAATTGGATTCAGCTGTCTTCCTCTGAAAAGGCATTTGGTGTTAGGTGCACACCGTCTAGATTAGGTGGGTTCTCCAAAGGAAGATTGCAGAAGGGATGCTGGGCAGGCAGAAGCAACACATCTATTTTAGTCTCCAAGGGTCCGCTGCAATATATTTCACCCAAAAGCAGCAGTGATGAAGAACCGTAGCCAAAACAAAAGCTGTGTTTGTCTTGGTCCTTTTGTATCTTCAAGATGTCAGCTAAACATGAATAAACATGAAATGAGATGCTGTCAACCATGACGTTACTTAAGGGTTAGCTTTGAAGCTTGGGTGCACTTTGAATGGTAAAGCCAGATAAGTGTGGTGATTAAGTAATTGTAACATTCTATTCTAAGAAGATATTTTGATAACATTATGTTGGAATTGACTCTTTTCTGTTTATTTGTTAGAGCTCAAGAAAAGGATAAAAATTTCATTTCTTCATGGATAGGCACCTAAAATTCTTTATCATTTACTGATTAATAAAAACAAGTGAAAATTTGAGGGAGAACGTCTGAAAAATAAAAAGATTGAGTTAGATCGTATTTGAAATTTGAGACTATAGGGTTTAGCCTACTAAGACTCTTCAGGTGTTGAAATATTGGTAAAGTATTATAAAATCCATCGATCTGAAGCTTTTAAAGTAATGCATTGTACAGATTTAGGCACCTATAAGATTGCAGATAATGAATGTATACTCTTCCTGTTACATTCTTTACCTGCTGCTTTAAATTCAGCCTTCTGCTTCAGTGAAGTAAAAGGTTTATTACCCTTCACTGCGTTCTGAATTTCCCACCACAGTGCATTTTGAGAAATGAATATAACTGCTCTCTTGATCCCACCCACCCACACCGTGGGAAAAAAGCAATCCGCTACTTTGGAATAAGGGAGCATTTTCAGGAAAGGAGGAATATTTTGTCTTTGGATGTGCAACGAACTCATCCTTTTATTAAATAAAAATGTATTCCCTAGTGTTTATATACATCAGAGAGCATTTTTTCTCTTAGTCCTGTGGTTCAAAGATCCAAACAGTATAACTCACTATTATTTAGCCCATAAAGCAGAAGAGAATGGCTGGTTTGTTCTGAAGTGTTAAGTTTAGGATTTCAAGGGTCAAGGTCATTTCAAATTAAAGCTTGGATCTATACTATAAAATATGTAAAATGATTCTAAGTTGTGCTAAGTATGAAATAAGATTTTAAATTTCACCAAAACCTGTCTTCCTGGTGTGTCTTATTTTTTTCTCTACTCAGATTCATTTTAAAGGCAATATTTTTGCCGTTTAAGTTTTAAAAGTTACATTATAAAATAAACTTAATAATTGGACACTTATTAAATGCAAGATTACGGGGCACCTGGGTGGCTCAGTGGGTTAAAGGCTCGGGTCATGATCTCAGGGTTTCTGCTCAGCGGGGAGTCTGCTTCCTTCTCTCTCTCTCTCTGCCTGCCTCTCTGCCTACTTGTGACCTCTGTCAAATAAATAAATAAAATCTTTTTTTTAAAAAGGTACATTAAAAAAAATAAATGCAAGATTACTTTTGAATGAAGGCCAGTTTTGTGGTAACATTTCAATTCTTTTAAAAAAAACTTGGATCTTAAAAAATCAAAGAATATATTCATAATATCTTTAGCTCTTATCTATGTTAATATTAAAATATGCATTTTCTAGTTCTGTTCAGAAGGAGAGACTATGTGTCTTCTAAAATGAGAGATACTGGCACCATTTTTAATACAATACCTTGAATCTGCTAGGGTACGTGCTGGTAGGAATTTTATATGAAGCTGTTGTTCAAGTTCATGCTGTTAAGGTCAAAGGAAAAAAAAAATAATGTAATCCTGCAGAGCTCCTCTTGAGAGAAAAGTCACATAGGTAACATCAAACAGTAGGTGGAGTTTTTCTAAGAAGTAATTATCTGTGTGCTTTTGGGGTGGTTGATTATGGGGACAAACCAAGGTTTGGCCAATGCAGCAAACATTATTGAGCGCCTGCAATGCATGAGACACTGTTTTAGGACTCGTGGCTAGTGCAGATATGAATCACACATGCTTCCTGCCCTCTAGGACCTTGTTTCATGGTAGTCAGAGATGCATACCTGGAGAACCTCCATTTAAGACTTCCACATGTACTCAGAAGTCTTCTTAGTAGTGGGGCTACCTGCGTTCTCATGTGGTAGCTTTGATTATTCTATATTTGTTTGCATTTGCCCTATTAACCAGAAGATGTGCAAAAATTACACACACACATGAAATTAATAAATATTTCAGGTATGTACTTCACCTACATTTGACATTTGTCAAAGAAATGGTGAGTGTTGTCATCATTGGTGGGTGGCTGGGTTAACATTTGGAAAAAGTTATCACCAACCTTAATAGGGATCTTAGGGAAATTTCCTGGATTTTGCATTCGTTGACAGTAGCATAGACTTCCCGCAGCTCAGAGTGCTCTCAGGATGGGGTCTTAGAGAAAGACTGCTTAACTGGAGGACTCTGAATCACAGACTTCTGTTACCAAAAGGTAAACAAAAGGAAGAATTTAAATAGAACTTGAAGGGGGAATGCAGAAGAAAAAGGAATTTTTTTTTAATTTAAGTGTAGCTGACACACAATGTCACTTTAGTATCATATGTACAGCATAGTAACTGGACAAGTCTATATTTCATGCTGTGATCTCCACAAGCGCAGCTCCCACCTGTCACCACACAACACTTTTACAACACCATTGACTGTATTTTCTATGCTGTACCTTTTATCCCCATGACTTATTCATTCCATAACTCAAAGCCTGCACCTCCCACTCTCCTTCACCCATCCTCCCCACGTTTCTCCCCTCTACCAGCCACCAGTTTGTTCTCTGAATATATGGGTCTGTTCCTGTTTTTTTTTGTTTGTTTGTTCATTTGTTTTTTAGATACCACATATAAGTGAAATCACATAGTATTTGTCTTTCTCTGATTATTTCACTTAGCATAATACTGTCTGGGTCCATCCATGTTGTTGCAAATAGCAAGATCTCATTCTTTTTTATGGCTGAGTAATATTCCGTGTGTGTGTGTGTTTGTGTGTGTGTAATGGAATACATATATATGTATTCATATAGATATATATGTATGTGTATATATACACACATATGTGTATATGCGTGTGTATATGTGTGTGTGTATATATGTATATATATGTGTGTATATATATATATGTATATATATATATATATAACATTTTCTTTCTCCATTCATCTATTGATGGGCACTGAGGTTGCTTCCATATCTTGGCATTGTAAACAATGCTGCAGTAAACATAGGGGTACCCATATCTTCTTGAATTAGTATTTTCCTTTTCTTTGGGTATATATCCAGTAGTGGAATTACTGGATCACATGGTATTTCTATTTTTAAGTTTTTGAGAAATCTCCATACTATTCTCCACAATGGCTGTACCAGTTTACATCCTCACCAACAGTGCATAAGGATGCCTTTTTCTCTGCATCATCACCAACACTTGTTATTTCTCATCTTTTTGGTACTAGCCATTCTGACAGGTGTGAGGTGATAACTCATTGTGTTTTTTTTTTTATTTTTTTTATTTACTTGATAACAGAGATCACAAGTAGGCAGAGAAGCAGGCAGAGAGAGAGAAGGAAGCAGGCTCCCCGCTGAGCAGAGAGCCCGATGCGGGGCTCTATCCCAGGACCCTGGGATCATGACCTGAGCCGAAGGCAGAGGCTTAACCCACTGAGCCACCCAGGTGCCCCCTCATTGTGGTTTTAATTGGCATTTCCCTAATGACGAGTGGTTCTTGTTTCTTTTTTTTTTTTTTAAGAGTTTATTTATTTGACAGAGAGAGATCACAAGTAGGCAGAGAGGCAGGCAGAGAGAGAGAGGGAAGCAGGCTCCCTGCTGAGCAGAGATCCCGATGCGGGACTCGATCCCAGGACCCTGAGATCATGACCTGAGCCGAAGACAGCGGCTTAACCCACTGAGCCACCCAGGCGCCCCATGGTTCTTGTTCCTGTTGGCCCTCTGTATGTCTTCTTTGGAAAAGTGTGCATTCAGGTCCTCTGCCCACTTTTAATGAGATGATTTGTTTAGGGTTGTTGTATTTTTAAAAATTATTTGCCCAAAATGATATTTTCCAGTAGACTTCTTAGAAATTAAGTCAGAAGAGTATGCATAGTTTTGCTCCTTTGCATCAAGGCCTCAGTGATAGGTATGTGGTTGGGCTCCCCTACCATTGAGCGACTTCCTACCTTCTTCCTCTTCTTGGCCCCAAAAAGCTGATTCCTTCCAATTGGCTTCTGTTTTGGCCAATGGAAGGTATAAGCAGAGGATCAGAGAGAAGGGGAAAGAGAAGTTGGGATATTTCTTCCTGCTCTCACCCTGCATCAGTGCAGGTGGCATGAAGCAATGACCCTGAGAAATCTCCGGTGGTAGCTTCCCCTTTTCAGGATTGTAGCTCCATGACCCTTCCTTCTCTCTTGGGCTTGAGCTCTCATGCAAGCAGCATTCTCCTCCCACTGTATCTTCTGCCTGAGAATGGGGGATTTGCCAGTCCCTGGGTTCTTAGCATCTCGTGTTGATTCCCCTGACCCTGCCAACACCTCTGTAGGTTGTCCCTTCATTAAAAATCTCTCCATTTGAACCAAGTTTAACTCTATTTCCTCCTGGGATCTCAGTGATACACTGTACCAGAACAAAACCTTGTTTTACCTTCAGAACCAACAGATTTGATACATTTTATCCTCTTGTGGAATCATTAGGTTTAATTACTTCTTGTATCATAAAAAATCACTATGAATTAAACTGTAATTTATTATAAAACCAGCTTAGATAGATGACATTACTAAAGTTATATATTTCAAATAAAACCATTCATATCAAGTTTTAAAAATTAACCTCTGATAGATGCAATTATGCTATTTTCAGAATATTAAAGTGAAAATATTAAAAGAAGTATTCTTTAAAGTAGTAAATGCTAAATCTCCAAGTAAATTACATCCTATCCAACTGCAATACAAGAATATGTTAATATCTTGAGAAAAATACAGTATTATTTTGTAAACTCATAAAGCTATTTTGAGTTTTTAAAGTGTGGAAACCTTACCAAAATGTGTTTTATTATGGGGAAAGTATGACAATACTGCTATTTACTTTTTAAGTTTGTAGACTTTTATCTATGCATATTCTCAACAAATAAGGATTTTATTGTTGTTATATGACATAAGTAATATTTTAGGTTTTAAAATACCAGATTGAAAGGAAACCATGATAAAGTATATTTCAATATGTAGGTATTCATGAGGCAATCCTTTTTTAATCCATTAAAAAAACTTTTTTTTAAGATTTTTATTTTTTTAAGTAATCTCTAGGCACAATGTGGGGCTGGAAGTTATGACCCCGAGAGTGAGAGTCACATGCTGTATGGACTGAACCAACTAGGTGTGCCCTAGCCATTTAATTCAGTTATCCAATTCACACTGCCCAGTAGTGTTTGAAGTCCTTACCAAAACAGTATAAAGCCTACTTAGGAAACATAAAGCAATTAGAAAGCAGTCTTTGGCAAGTAAACTATCCATATGTGGCAACAAAAGTTTGAATAAATTTAATGAAAATATCTATTAAATCTTAGGGTTTACTGGTCTAGAAAAACAGCCCGGTTGAATTACTATTTCTTGGGGTTGTTGTAATAACATACTGCATAGTGTAACTGTTTTTAAGTAACTATTGATGTACCAAATTTATCTATGGTTTCATCACTGTATTATAAAACTTCATGAATAGTCCATCCTCACTTACTATGAAATTGACCTTAATAATTATGCACCAACAATACCAAGATGACAGAGTATTGTTTCAGTGAGACTTCTATGGCCTGTTTAAATAAATAAATATCCTAATTTTGGATCTTTAACCTGGAGTGTCTTTTTTTTTTAAGATTTTATTTATTTACTTGACAGACAGAGATCACAAGTAGGCAGAGAGGCAGAGAGAGAGAGGAGGAAGCAGGCTGTCCGCAGAGCAGAGAGACCAATATGGGGCTCGATCCCATGACCCCGGGATCATGACCCAAGCCGAAGGCAGCGGCTTTAACCCACTGAGCCACCCAGGCGCCCCTGGAGTGTCTTTTTTAATTGAGATATAATTGACACATAACATTATATTAATTTTAGTTATACAACATAATTATTCAGTATTTGTTACATATTGAGAAATGATCACCAGAATGAGTCTAGTTAATGTCCAGCACCATATATAGTTATACATTTTTTTTCTTGTGATGAGAACTTTTAAGGTATTCTTTCTTAGCAACTCTCCAGTACATAGTACAATATTACTAATTATAGTTACCATGCTATACATTACATCCCCAGGACTTATTTATTTTGTAACTGGAAGTTTGCACCTTTTGACTCCCTTCACCCATTTGCCCACCCCCCACCATGGAGTGTCTTGAACCTTAAATATTGCCCCTTAATTTTTATCAAGTTGGCTGCCTACATTTTACAGACTGGGGCCCAGGAAGGGCAAGCTCCCTGAGACACTCCATGCAACACAATGGTACTTGTGTTGGCTCATTTAAAGTCAGAATGCAAAGTCTAGAACCTCACACCCATGCCTAGTAGGAAAGAGCCCTTTAATAAGCTGTATAACTCTCTGTGTTTAGTTTTCTTGTCAAACAAGTAGGAATAAAATGAGCATCTACCCTAAGGGTTGATTTTAAGGATGGAATGAGATAATTCACAGGATTAGCCTGAACCTGGTGTGTGCTATCCAGTCCATGAGAGCTGTTCTCCTGCCTGGGTGCCCTGTAGAAGGAATGCCAAAATTAGAACCGCAGGGGTGACGACCTCTACTGCCCCAGGCTTGCTCCAGACTCATCTTGAGGTTCACCAGGCAACCACCTAGCTCTTTGCCAGTGGTTTTTCTTCTGTTGCTTCACAAAAGTTCAGGCAATAATGTCTTTGATTTTGGTAGATATATTCTATTGATGCAGAAAAAGCATTTGACAAGCTACAGCATCCATTCCTGATTAAAATGCTTCAAAGTATAGGGATAGAGGGAACATTCCTCAACTTCATAAAATCTATCTATGAAAAACCTACAGTGAATATCATCCTCAAAGGGGAAAAGCTGACAGCCTTCCCTTTGAGATCAGGAACACAACATGGATGCCCATCTCACCACTCTTGTTCAACATAGTGTTAGAAGTCCTAGCAACAGCAATCAGACAACAAAGAGAAGTAAAAGGTATTCAAATTGGCAATGAAGAAGTCAAACTCTCTCTCTTCGCAGATGACATGATACTTTATATGGAAAATCCAAAACACTCCACCCCCAAACTGCTAGAACTCATACAGCAATTCAACAATGTGGCTGAATACAAAATCAATGTACAAAAATCAGTTGCTTTCTTATACACTAACAATGAAAATACAGAAAGGGAAGCTAGAGAATCGATTCCATTTACTATAGCACCAAGAACCATAAGATACCTGGGAATAAACCTAACCAAAGAGGTAAAAGATCTGTACTCGAGGAACTACAGAACACTCATGAAAGAAATTGAAGAAAACACAAAAAGATGGAAGACCATTCCATGCTCATGGATCAGAAGAATAAACATTGTTAAAATGTCTGTACTGCCTAGATATATTCCATTGAAAGTCCTCATGCACAAATTTAAAACAAAGACAATTTATATACTCCAATAACAATACACACAACCCAGCTTCACAAACACATCATGCACCAAACTTATATTTTCTATATTTATTTATTCATTCAACTAATGTGTATTGGCCACCCACTATGTGACAAGTATTTATTGTGGGGATTAGGAATTTATTAGTGAATAAAACAGAAGACTTCCTGCTCTGGAAGATATCTGGGAAGAGATTTGATTTTGTGACACATGTTCCTTTCACTGTAAGTAAAGCTAAATTGTCCCTTTCTCATTGATGCACACAATTTTGAGCCTACAGTTTTGTGTGTGTGTGTGTGTGTGTGAAATATCCTTAAATATCCCAACTCAGGAGTTGGCTATTTTTTTAAATGACATTAAAGGTTTTTTTTTATTTCTACCTTGAAATTTATTTTTTTAAGATTTTTTTTATTTATTTGACAGACAGAGATCACAGGTAGGCAGAGAGGCAGGCAGAGAGAGATAGAGGAGGAAGCAGGCTCCCAGCAGAGCAGAGAGCCCGATGTGGGGCTTGATTCCAGGACCATGGGATCATGACCTGAGCTGAAGGCAGAGGCTTAACCCACTGAGCCACCCAGGTGTCCCTCTATCTTGAAATTTAATCAGAAAATCATGTACATTATAAACTTACGCTGTCATTTCCATGTTGAAATTCAAGGGACTTCAAAGACTATGAATCTGGCTGCCTATAAATGAAAAGTGAAGGTACTTATTATGTTGCATTGGCACATTTTGTCAATTGAGAGTGGTTTACTTGTTTTTAGTCTATGAAAAGTTTTAAAAATAAAATTTAATGTGCCCTTTAAATATTCCTTGTTTTAAAGATACTCCATTTTTAAAAAATGCTAAGAGAAGAATTTGATGTCTGTGCTTGAGGTCAAAAATAGGGGCCAGGGAGACTTTTCTCCTGCTAAGGTCTTCCTTCCTTCCCTCCCTCCTTTCTGCCAATGCCTGTCTGACCCTACAGCACACTCTTGCGCTCAGGAAGTGTATGTATACCTCCCTTTGGGAGGAGCTTCAATCTTCCCACTCCTATGACTGCATGAATACTTTTTATATGTCTTTCCTCCCAACTGGGTAGTCTCCTCCCCACCCCCTTAGGGAACAGGGAAGGGAGGCTCTGACTTTGTGCTTGTGTAAACACAACTGAGAGCTTTCCATGTCTCTTGCATCTTCATAAGTGATTTTTTTGTATTATGCTGGGACAGTAGTTCTTTAAATAGAATATTCTCCCATGGAAATCTCCCACAATGCTGAGAGTACAACTTGCAAAAGGTGAGTCTAGAATATAGGGTGCCTCCTCAGCATTGCCTAAAGGCTGAAGTTAGAGCTCTCTGGAATACTGAAAACAAATTTATAGCAGTTCATTAGTGGAACGAATCATGAAAACAGTGTGCTGCCATTGCCCGTGGAGAAGACAGAGTTACCAAGTGAATGCAGACAGAGGCTCTGAAGAAGCTGCCTACAAGGGCTCTCATTTATTCTAGAGAAACCCACTTGCCTATTTTGAACCATTTTTCTTTAGAGCATATGTCTCACTGTGCAACCAAAAGGGTGTTTATATCCTAGTCACTTAGCAAAAATTCTGTCATTGCTTCAGAGAAATCCATTTTAAGCCTGAAGCATGGAGTTGGGAAATAGATGGGCTTTGGTCGTCTGAAGAAATGACCCTGGTGTAAATTTAGATGGTTATTTCTTCTTTTGCTTCTTTTGTTCCCCATAATATTGTTGCCGGATGGGGCTACATTTTTTTTTTTTTAACTAGAAGATAAGTAGAGTCCTAAATCAGTTTGGTTATTCCCACTCCTTTGAAATAAGAACATTGTTTCTATTCAATGAGATGAGAAAAATTGGGAACTTTTCATGGTATTTCCATTGGCCACTGAATTATTTCACTTGAAACATATTTCCTTATGTACTTGAGACAGTCTCCAAACAATTGCTCCTTAAAAGTCTATTTGATACTCAATAGGGAGAAGGCAGGTGCAAAATTATATTTATAGGATGCATTTTTAGAAGATGTATTTATAGAAGGTGACCGGTAGAGTATATATCAGCATGTTGATTGATTATTATCTTTGGTTAAGATGACAATTATTTTTACCTTCTTTACAGTTTTGGTGTTTTCCCATTCTCGAACTTATTTTAATGCAGTTTTCTTAAATGCCTAGAAGAGAATTTCCCTTTAACAGTGTTAAAATAGACATAATGTGCATTGGTTCCCTCAGGACATTAACCCTCTTCCTTAAACTTGCAAACTACATGTGAGGATGCCGGCAGGAATGCCTCTCAGATTATGATTCGCATTTATCAACAAATCATTTATAATTAGAAGTAGAAGTCTTTTCTTTCCAAAACAAATATATCTCTTTCAAGAGTAGTTCTCTTTGGAGAATAATGTGTGACATCTTAGAAGCTAGAATATCCTTTATTACGTGCATTGCTATAGTCAAAGCATTGTTTTGTAGGGTGGGCTCAAGGTTACATGTTTAAGAAAAACATCAGGTTAATCCCATTAGGAAAATCACTCTATTCATAAATCTTTGACTGTTGAAAAGACCATTAGGAACGTATACGGGTTTGTATAGTTGGATAGAATTAAGTAGTATGTTTGACAATTGGCAATACAAAACAATAGCTTGCATTTACACAGTGTTCTCTATTTAAAAGCCAACAAACCTTTCACAGAGAAATATATATTCACCTCACATGAGGCTTTTAGGTAGTTATAACCAATTTTTGGATGCCAAAATGTGGCCTGGCAGAATTAAACTGATTCGCCCAAGGTGGCAGAGGTGGGTTATTTTCTGTTCCCCAACTCCAAAATCCTGTCCACTTTGTCCTGCAACGTTGCCCCTCCAACAAGGCACTCCTGCTGACTCCAGTGATGTGGGGTAGTGTTTCTAGATGGGAGTTAGCTCTCATTGACTTCAAATATGAAATATTTTTTTTCTATGGAGGAATGAGGTTTTGTTTTTACGATGATAAACCTTTCTCCCTTGTTGCTTCTTTCTCTTCTTGGGTTCCTAAATAGTGTTCCATATATATTACTGCCAGAAACAGATTATTGGCATTCTTGTTATGTTTTTCCATACCTTTTAATCATTTCTACAGCTGTTCACATGACAACAATTATATTTCCACTTTTAAAAAAATGTTACAAAGATGCACAGAGAAAAGAGGAAAGCAAAGGAATAAACTACAAGCAATTATGTAAGTGATACTTTTGTGATCTGACATTTTGGGAAATGTTACTGGTACTGCAACTACCTTTTATTATCTAGGTTTTAACCTTTTAGTGGATGAAGGTAACATTGACATGCCTCAGTCTTGGTCACAGCTTAACAATAAGGCGTTATTTTTCTAATATTCACACCATCCAAATTTCTTTCTTTTTTTTTTTTTAAGATTTTATTTATTTGAGAGAGAGAAGGAGCATGAGCAGGGGGATGGGCAGTGGGAGAAGGAGAAGCAGGCTCCCTACTCAGCAAAGAGCCTGATGCAGGACTCAATCCCAGGATTCTGTGATCCTGATCTAAGCCGAGGGCAGACGCTTAAAAGACTGAACCACCCAGGCCCCCTGTACCATCCAAATTTCTTAATCACAGGAAGAATGCTTACTCTGTACCAGGTTGCATGATGACGCCTACAAATAAATATACAATTTACCAATATGTCCTTTTACAAACTGGTATTGACTTCACTGAGAAGTAAATTGACACCATGCCAGGTGAGCCAGTGGATTTAAACATGTAGATTGTACTTACTGCTCTTCCCAATTGGGGATTTAACAGCATTTGATGACCTAGTGAGTTTATTTGTGGGTCAATTTATATTACCTTGTCATTTCGAAGATTAGTTTCAAATTTTAAAAATCTCATTTCATTGAGATATGAATGTTTCTTTCTCATCACTTAACAAGAAGTCCTTTATTCTCTTGCCCCCTCCCTCTCCCCACCTTTGCACCCACCAGTGTTCCAATTTGCAAGCTGATTGGCTTGACGTGTCTACGACACTACTCAGAAATCCTCATCTTATAAATACCAAGCTCATTTTCCTACAAGTTTTGAACAAGATAGAATATGACCTTTCTTCATGTGGTGCATTCAGATGAGTGATTTTGGAAAGTGTCATGTGATCATTGTATTACACAGACATGGAAGTCCCTCAAAGATCGTGTTTTGGGGTAGAAACACCCAGACATCTAAACTTTTAACATACTGAATTTGTTAAAATTTAAAACTTGGTTAATAATTAATTTGAGATGCGTAAGATTTTGCTTAAGGTATGTTTTTGTTTTACTCTTGTTTTGCTTTCCAAAATGCATCTGTCTTATCTTTATATTATGTGAGGACCTAAGCGTGATAGAATGTGCCTGGGAGTAGAGCAGAAGCGAGCATACTTGTACAAAAAAAAAAAAAGTATGTATTTACCTTATGCGTTTTATAAATTCTTAGTGTATAATTCTTAATATGAGTTTGGCTATCAAGTTATATTTTCTTTTGTTAACCAACTCTGTAAATTAAAAATGTACTCAGCCATTTATTTAACAAAGTAGAAGGAAAGAGAATGGCCACAGTTTAAACCAGAATGTTTAAAGCAGAATGATATGATAAGGAAAAATACCTAAAACAATGTCCTACCTCTTCTACTCATTGGTTCCTCCCAACGTCCAGTTACGCTTAGAAGTCTATTCCAACAGGTGCCATGTTATAGTGAACCATGATTTTATGAAAAATGGCACATCTGTTCTATAAATCAATATACCAATTTCAGGGGCACCTGGGTGGCTCAGTCATTAAGTGTCTGCTTTCGGCCCAGGTCATGATCCCAGGGTCCTGGGATCAAACTCCACATTGGGCTTCCTGCTCTAAGGAGAGTCTGCTCCTCCCTCTCCCTCTCCCTCTCCCTCTGCTTGTGTTCCCTCTCTTGCTGTCTCTCTCTCTCTCTGTCAAATAAATAAAATCTTAAATATATATGTATATATATTCCAATTTATATTGGTATACAGGAGGCTAAAATTGGTGTATATATATATATGTATACATATATATATACAATGACCATATTGGTATATAAGAAGCTAATATTGGTGTGTATGTATACACACCAATTTTAGCCTCTTCACAAAATACAAAGGAGACTTTACCAACCAGAAAAATCTAGAACGTGGTGATTCAAATACCATTCAAAACAAATAATCTGATAACTGGAACTAAATGTTAGACCTCATGGCAGCTAGTTGAGCAACTAAATAAGTGTCAGTCATAGGGTACTCCCACTGTGTCCAGAGCAAGGAGAAGCATACCACGTTTACATATTCAGGTCAGTTACCTCTTGTGCTCTGATTTTCGCCCTCTGCACTCAGGACTTGCAGCAATGGTTTATCTTCAGCACCTTAAACATCCGTATCATACTGTCTGTTTTACCTACTGCTTTCAGCAGCTACTACAAGTACAAAGTACCAGGAAAATTCTCTACATGCCATTTTTTAATCAATCACTGGAATAATCTTACGATTATTTTTTAAATCTCATTTTACAGATGAGGAAACCGAGGATAAATAGATTGCCCATGGCCTCCCAGGGCCCTGCTGGAATGTGTTGTTTCCACCTGACTAGCCAGACTCCAGAGGTGGTGGTCCTAACCATTATGCAGCTCATCTCCTGCAGACATGCATCCCATGGGCCTCATCACCACCTTTATGAGATATGCAGTATGGACAGAATTATTATTATTTTACAGATGGCAAAACTAAGGTCTAGAGATTTCTAGTGACCTATCCCAAATGACAGGGTAATAGACCAGAGCAGTGGCACTGGTCTATAAACTCTGTACCAGATGGTCTTCTTTCCTACAACACTGCAGCTCCTCCGGTTTCTTCCGACCCCTGGCGAGGGTGTGTTCTATATAATGGTGTTTCTAGTGTGGATTGAAACATTCTGTGGGTTTCGTAACCCCTCTGAATTGCACCCTACTGCAGCAGGGATGGCAGACCTCTAAACATGGCATCTGCTTGTCCCCACCCCGCCCCCAGAGCTGTAACCGGTAGTGCTGGCCGGATGTAACAGGGGTGCTTTGTCTTGGTCACCACTACCTTCCCCCTGCTCTGGCTTCTATTTGACAGGGAAGTTTCTTCCCCTTTTTGTTCATTAGTATCCTTCTGCTCATGAGCATCTCCCCACCATAAAAATAGAAAAGAAGCTCTGAGTCATTTACACTTTAGCATGAATGTGCTTTCGTGACTTCATCAAGCTGCTTGTGCCTAACTCTTTTAACTGCAGAATGAAAGTCTCTGGACTGTCCTGGTTTCCTCCCTGAGAAGAATCAGCTGGGAGTTGGTCTAGATGTCAGGACCACCAGAGACCTATTACCCAAAGACATGTGGACTGCGTACTTATTGCAGATCAGCACCTGGGGCAGCTTTTTGTAAGCAGTGGGGCTCACCCTCTCGCTCTGTCTCTCTTCCCATCTCTGCTGAGCCAGGTGGACTCTTGCCCTCACCCCCTTCCAACTTGTCAGGAATCCAGAGAGCATTCTCCATCCTGTTAATAATCACACATTCTTTCATCTTCCTGAAGCCCATGACATGACGAGAGCTGCCCTCAGGAGAAGCACAAACTTATGGCACAGCTCTTTAGCAGATGGCTGTGTCCAGAAAGGATGGGTGTGTGTGAGAGAGAAAAAGAGTGAGTGTGTGTGTGTGTGTGTGTGTGTGTGTGTGTGTGTGTGTGTAGAGTAGGAAAGCCATTAGAGGAAGGGAATGCATCTGCTTGCAACCCCAAAGGAAGACAGAATACTATCTGGGGGACAGAAGCAAACCTGGAGACAAGGATTCAGGCCCAAGTGATGGATATGCAAGCTGACTCCATGAGGCACTGGTGAGAGTGGAAAAGTGAAACAAGGAAAGGAAAACTGTCAAAGGGGCCATTCATAAGTCACTTAACACTGTGGATAGCCCATTGCCACCTCTGGGAGACCTCAGCATGACTGCCCCTTGCCCTGAAGGCTAAGGAGTGACGATCTTACCACAAATTCCCTTTAGTCACTGGTGAGAGCCTCAAGATGGGGGGTTATTATTTCCCAACAATTCCAGTGTACCCCTTTGGGTCACAGAGGCTTTCTTTACTTTCTTTGTTTCAAAAAGGCAGAGATCCAGCCATTAGAGTGGGAATACATTGACGTGCCGCTGTGGGCAGAGCACCCATATGCTTCAGAAGGTGGTAGAGGTACAGAGAGCCTTACCTGCTAAGACTGTCTTTTAAGGGTTTCTGTGTCTGTGCCCTGAGAATTAAATTATTCATATATCCGAAAAGCCCTTCCCCACTGATAGCTATAGTAGGTACAAAGAATTAACAATTAAAAAGGGGGGAAAATGCCAACCAGTTGGCTTGGCTGAACACAAGTAAAGACTCTTACAGGCATTGGCTTGGACTACTTGTTATTCAAAATGTCTATTACAATGCTGCGTAATAATAATTGTGCTTGTCATTAATTATGTACCTGATTAACTTTGTCATAAAATGTATGACAATATTAACTTTTATTCACATGCTCAGCCTTCATAATTTATTGCTTATATAGCATGGTTATGACTTTTAAAAAATCCTCAAGACACTGTTGGCTTGGTGACTACTTTCTTATCCATGAGTCTAGTTTATCCATTCATTTGGAATTTCCATATTACGTGATAGTAGTCACTGACTCTGCTTCTGGTACTGCCAGTAGCAACACAATTTCACTTGCCCAGTTATCGTGGCTGAGAGGAACTCTCCCCTTCTAGTGTGAGTTCTCTCACCATATATTATTGATTAATTCAACCAACCAATTATTTGACCCCTGTCATGTTACATTTGTTCTGCCAGATGATATCACTTTACATATGGATTAGAACCTGATTCTGTCCTCAAAAGAGCTCATGGTCTAGTAGAGAATAATGCCACCTTATACACGACTGTTCAAGAAGGGAGCAAAAATGAATAAAGAGCTATGT